>NC_059617.1:507553-513520 GCF_020424385.1 Procambarus clarkii
CTCTTGAAGTATTTCATCTCCCAAGTGATACCTTGTATCTGGTCTCCTGCTTCCTACCCCTATCTTTATTACATTACATTTGCTTGGGTTAAACTCTAACAGCCATTTGTTCGACCATTCTTGCAGCTTGTCCAGGTCTTCTTGAAGCCTCAAGCTGTCCTCCTCTGTCTTAATCCTTCCCATAATTTTGGCGTTGTCAGCAAACATTGAGAGGAATGAGTCTATTCCCTCTGGGAGATCATTTACGTATATCAGAAACAGGATAGGTCCAAGTACAGAGCCCTGTGGGACTCCACTGCTGACTTCACGCCATTCTGAGGTCTCACCCCTCACTATAACTCTCTGCTTCCTATTGCTTAGGTACTCCCTTATCCACTGGAGCGCCCTACCAGTTACTCCTGCCTGTTTCTCCAGCTTATGCATCAACCTTTTATGGGGTACTGTGTCAAAGGCTTTCCGACAGTCCAAAAAAATGCAGTCCGCCCATCCTTCTCTTTCTTGCTTAATCTTTGTCACCTGATCGTAGAATTCTATGAAGCCTGTAAGGCAAGATTTACCCTCCCTGAACCCATGTTGATGGGTTGTCACGAAGTCTCTTCTCTCCAGATGTGTTACTAGGTTTTTCTCACAATCTTCTCCATCACCTTGCATGGTATACAAGTTAAGGACACCGGCCTGTAGTTCAGTGCCTCTTGTCTGTCACCCTTTTTATATATTGGTACTACATTAGCAGTCTTCCATATTTCTGGTAGGTCTCCCGTTTCCAGTGACCTACTATACACTATGGAGAGTGGCAAGCAAAGTGCTCCTGCACACTCTTTCAATACCCATGGTGAGATTCCATCCGGCCCAACAGCCTTTCTCACATCCAGCTCCAATAGGTGCTTCTTGACCTCATCTCTTGTAATTTCGAACCTTTCCAAGGTCACCTGGTTTGCTGCCACCTCTCCTAGCGCCGTGACTTCTCCCTGTTCTATTGAGAAGACCTCCTGGAACCTTTTGTTGAATTCTTCACACACCTCTTTGTCATTCTCTGTGTACCTCTCCTCGCCCACCCTAAGTTTCATCACCTGTTCCTTCACTGTTGTCTTCCTCCTGATGTGACTGTGTAGTAGCTTTGGTTCGGTCTTGGCTTTATTAGCTATATCATTTTCATACCTTTTCTCAGCCGCTCTTCTCACACAAACATACTCGTTCCTGGTTCTCTGGTATCTCTCTCTACTTTCTGATGTTCTGTTATTACGGAAGTTCCTCCATGCCCTTTTGTTCAGCTCCTTTGCTTTCATTCATTCCTTATTAAACGACGGATTCTTCCTTTGCTTCTCTTTTTTCCTGTCGGGCTGGGACAAACCTGCTTACAGCCTCCTGACGTTTTTGGGTGACATAGTCCATCATGTCTTGTACGGACTTGGTTCCGAGTTCTGTGTCCCAATGTATATCCCATAGGAATTTATTCATCTCCTCATAGTTTCCCTTTCGGTACGCCAGCCCTTTGTTTCCCAGTTCTTTTTTGGGGGTGATAATTCCTAGCTCAACCAGGTACTGAAAGCTCAATACACTATGATCACTCATTCCCAAGGGGGCTTCCAACTTAACTTCCCGTATATCTGACTCATTTAGGGTAAATATCAGATCAAACAAGGCTGGTTCATCCCCTCCTCTCGTTCTTGTCGGTCCCTTGACGTGTTGACTTAGAAAGTTTCTTGTTGCCACATCCAGTAGCTTAGCTCTCTACATGTCTGGGCCTCCATGTGGGTCTCTGTTCCCCCAATCTATCTTTCCATGGTTGAAGTCTCCCATGATTAGTAGCCTGGATCCGTTCCTGCTAGCCACAGAAGCTGCTCTCTCTATTATATTGATGGTGGCCAAGTTGTTTCCATCATATTCCTGTCTGGGTCTTCTGTCATTTGGTGGGGGGTTATATATGACTACTACTATAATTTTCTGTCCTCCAGTTGCTATGGTGCCTGATATGTAGTCACTGAAACCTTCACAGTTCTCAGTTCTGACCATCTCTTCGAAACTCCAACCTTCTCTTAGTAGCAAAGCTACACCACCACCTCCTCTCCCTTTCCTCACTACATAGTAGCCCTGTGGAAACACTGCATTTGTTATAGTTTTCGTTAGCTTTGTTTCTGTGAGTGCTATTATGTCTGCTCTGTGTGTGTGTAGTCACCTATTTGTACTCACCTATTTGTGCTTGCGGGGGTTGAGCTTTGGCTCTTTGGTCCCGCCTCTCAACTGTCAATCAACTGGTGTACAGATTCTTGAGCCTACTGGGCTCTATCATATCTACATTTAAAACTGTGTATGGAGTCTGCCTCCACCACATCACTGCCTAATGCATTCCATCCGTTAACTACCCTGACACTGAAAAAGTTCCTTCTAACGTCTCTGTGGCTCATGTGGGTACTCAGTTTCCACCTGTGTCCCCTTGTTCGCGTCCCACCAGTGTTGAATAGTTTATCCTTGTTTACCCGGTCGATTCCTCTGAGGATTTTGTAGGTTGTGATCATGTCTCCCCTTACTCTTCTGTCTTCCAGTGTCGTAAGATGCATTTCCCGCAGCCTTTCCTCGTAACTCATGCCTCTTAGTTCTGGGACTAGTCTAGTGGCATACCTTTGGACTTTTTCCAGCTTCGTCTTGTGCTTGACAAGGTACGGGCTCCATGCTGGGGCCGCATACTCCAGGATTGGTCTTACATATGTGGTGTACAAGATTCTGAATGATTCCTTACACAGGTTCCTGAACGCTATGTGTTCCTGAACGCTGTGTGTGTGTGTGTGTGTGTGTGTGTGTGTGTGTGTGTGTGTGTGTGTGTACTCACCTATTTGTGCTTGCGGGGGTTGAGCTTTGGCTCTTTGGTCCCGCCTCGGGACCAAAAACTATGCAAAATTATGAGGAGGATTAAGACAGAGGACGATAGTTAGGCTACAAGATGACCTAGACAAACTGAAGGAATGGTTCAAAAAATGGCTACTAAAGTTCAACCCAAGCAAATGTAAGGTAATAAAACTGGGAGGAGGAAATAGAAGGCCAGACGCTGAATGCCGAATGGGAGATGAAGTCCTTCACGAAACGGACAGAGCTTCAGAAACCTGTGTAAGGAATCCTTCAGAACCTTGTGTACCTCGTATGTATAGCCAATGAAGTATGCGGCCCCAGCATGGAGCCCGTACCTTGTCAAGCACAAGACAAAGCTGGAAAGAGTTCAAAGGTATGCCATTAGGCATACCTCTGAACTCATGCCAGAACTAAGAGGCATGAGTTAGGAGGAAAGGCAGAGTGAACTGCACCTTACGTCGCTGGAGGACAGAAGAGCTCGGGGAGACATGACTACCACATTCAAAATACTCAGGGGAATTGACAGGGTAGACAAGGATGGATAATTTAACACGGGTGGTACACGCACAAGGGGACACAGGTGGAAGCTGAGTACCCAAATGAGCCACAGAGACATTAGAAAAACCTTTCCCGTGTGAGAGTAGTTAGTAAATGGAATGCACTAGGAAGTGATGTGGTGGAGGCTGACTCCATACACAGTTTCAAATGTAGATATGATAGAGATCGAAAAGCTCTGGAATCTGTACACCAGCAGATTGACAGTTGAGAGGCGGGACCAAAGAGCCAAAGCTCAACCCCCGCAAGCACAACTATGTGAGTACAACTAGGTGAGTACACACACACACATGTGTATGGCCTCGCGGCTGAGTGGATAGCCCTGGGGTGTCGTAGTCCTAATGACCCGGGTTCGATTCCCGGTGGAGGCGGAAACAAATGGGCAAAGTTTCTTTAACCCTGATGCCCCTGTTGACCTAGCAGTAAATAGGTACCTGGGAATTAAGACAGCTGCTACAGGCTGCTTCCTGGGTGTGTGTGGTGTGTGTTAAGAGAGAAAAACATGTACCTGTAATAGATATAACAGGTGAAACATAGATTGGTTAGAAAGACTGGGGTCCAAGAGCTAATAGCTGGATTCTGCAGGAACAAATAATAAATACAGTAGTTTCAAAGCGTTATATGACAAAGAGTGCTGGGAAGACGGGACACCACGAGCGTAGCTCTCATCCTGTAACTACACTGAGGTAACTACACTTAGGTAATCACACACACACAATGCACACACACATACACACACACACACACAGACACACACAGACACACACACATACACACACACACACGCATACACACACACACGCGCACACACACACACACACACACACACACACACACACACACACACAGAGGAGTGTGTGGGTGTAATTAATGAGTCTAATGAGTCACGACTTTAGTCGTGTCTAACGACGTTAATGAGACTTTAATGAGTCACTTATGTCGGGAGAATTGCCCAGTTGCTGGAAGAAGGCAAATGTCGTATCGATCTTCAAGAAAGGTGATAGGGAGGAGGCACTTAACTACAGACCCGTATCACTGACAAGCATCCCCTATAAATTACTTGAAAGAATAATTAGGCTACGACTGGTTGCACACCTGGAGAACATTAGGTTTGTGAACAAACATCAACATGGTTCTGGACAGGGAAATCGTGCCTAACAAACCTTTTAGAATTCTATGATAAAATAACGAGGATAAGACAGGACAGAGAAGGTTGGGCAGACTGCATATTTCTGGACTACCAAAAAGCCTTTGATACAGTACCGCACATGAGATTGCTGTTCAAGCTCGAGAGGCAGGCGGGGGTGGGGGGAAAGGTCCTAGCATGGATAAGGAACTACCTAACAGGAAGGAGCCGAACAGTTACCGTTGTTAAGTGGTGTGGCAGCGTCAGTGGGGACAGGAGCGCGGTGGCTCTTCACACGTCTAATACCTGTTAGATTCGGGAAATTAGAATTGCTGGACCTGTTCAGTTATGGGAGTTCCAGATGTCACTTTTACTAAGTTTATGTAATTGTTTATTTACTGTAATTAAGCAGGTGGCATTGTACTTATATATTTTGCAAGTAACTATTATATTTAATTTGCGTTCTTATGTGTTTTGAGAACAAGTGGTTGTTCAATTAGTTTTAAATATTAAAAAGTCTTTAGTTTCCATCCCTCATCCTGGATGAGGCAGAGGAGGAGAGGATTATGGGTAGCGACAGCCGAGTAGCTCAGTAGCTGATACGGGTCAGGAGAGATCACATCTTTGTAGAGTTAAGTCTGTAACATTCATGTTGTGCCATATTTTATTATGTTATATTCTGTGAGAGACAATACTTTTGGTTTGGTTGTACAAGTTAACTTGACCATCTGTGTTTTTATATTATACTCTATTGAATATATATATATATTATAAATTATATGTATAATTCTTCAGTCCTTAGGGAGAAATACTTTTAATTCTTAGCCTGTTATCATTCATGGGGTTATACTGGTGACCCGCTTTAGAGAGCAGCAGTTGTATCCCTAGACATAATTAAAGCTTGGCTGCTGTAGGGTCACGAGCCGTAACGAACGATAGGTAACAACGGTAAGGGGCGAGAAGTCGGACTGGCGAACAGTAACGAGTGGAGTACCTCAAGGACCGGTGCTGGGACCAATTCTATTTCTAATATATGTTAATGACATGTTTACAGGCGTAGAGTCCTACATGTCGATGTTCGCGGATGACGCAAAGGTGATGAGAAGAGTTGTGACAGATGAGGATTGCAGGATCCTCCAAGAGGACCTGAACAGGTTGCAGAGATGGTCAGAGAAATGGCTACTGGAGTTCAACACTAGCAAATGTAATGTTATGGAAATGGGACTAGGTGATAGGAGACCAAAGGGACAGTACACAATGAAGGGGAACTACCTACCTGTGACGACGCGAGAAAGAGACCTGGGAGTGGACGTAACACCTAATCTATCTCCTGAGGCACATATAAATAGGATAACGACAGCAGCGTACTCTACACTGGCTAAAGTTAGAACATCATTCAGAAACCTAAGTGAGGAGGCATTTAGGGCGCTGTACACTGCCTA
>NC_059617.1:513620-653620 GCF_020424385.1 Procambarus clarkii
TGGTGTAACACCCCCATGTTGGTAACACCCCCATGGGTAACACCCCATGGGAACATCCCCATGGGAACATCCCCCATGGGTAACACCCCATGGGTAACACCCCCATGGGTAACACCCCCATGTTGGTAACACCCCCATGGGTAACACCCCCTGGGTAACCACTGGGGGTCACTAGCAGTCACTGGGGGTCACTAGCAGTCACTGGGGTCACTAGCAGTCACTGGGGTCACTAGCAGTCACTGGGGTCACTAGCAGTCACTGGGGTCACTAGCAGTCACTGGGGTCACTAGCAGTCACTGGGGTCACTAGCAGTCACTGGGGTCACTAGCAGTCACTGGGGTCACTAGCAGTCACTGGGGTCACTAGCAGTCACTGGGGTCACTAGCAGTCACTGGGGTCACTAGCAGTCACTGGGGTCACTAGCAGTCACTGGGGTCACTAGCAGTCACTGGGGTCACTAGCAGTCACTGGGGTCACTAGCAGTCACTGGGGTCACTAGCAGTCACTGGGGTCACTAGCAGTCACTGGGGTCACTAGCAGTCACTGGGGTCACTAGCAGTCACTGGGGTCACTAGCAGTCACTGGGGTCACTAGCAGTCACTGGGGTCACTAGCAGTCACTGGGGTCACTAGCAGTCACTGGGGTCACTAGCACTAGCAGTCACTGGGGTCACTAGCAGTCACTGGGGGTCACTAGCAGTCACTGGGGGTCACTAGCAGTCACTGGGGTCACTAGCAGTCACTGGGGTCACTAGCAGTCACTGGGGTCACTAGCAGTCACTGGGGTCACTAGCAGTCACTGGGGTCACTAGCAGTCACTGGGGTCACTAGCAGTCACTGGGGTCACTAGCAGTCACTGGGGTCACTAGCAGTCACTGGGGTCACTAGCAGTCACTGGGGTCACTAGCAGTCACTGGGGTCACTAGCAGTCACTGGGGTCACTAGCAGTCACTGGGGTCACTAGCAGTCACTGGGGTCACTAGCAGTCACTGGGGTCACTAGCAGTCACTGGGGTCACTACTAGCAGTCACTGGGGTCACTAGCAGTCACTGGGGTCACTAGCAGTCACTGGGGTCACTAGCAGTCACTGGGGTCACTAGCAGTCACTGGGGGTCACTAGCAGTCACTGGGGTCACTGGGGGTCACTAGCAGTCACTGGGGGTCACTAGCAGTCACTGGGGTCACTAGCAGTCACTGGGGTCACTAGCAGTCACTGGGGTCACTAGCAGTCACAGTCACTGGGGTCACTGGGGTCACTAGCAGTCACTGGGGTCACTAGCAGTCACTGGGGTCACTAGCAGTCACTGGGGTCACTAGCAGTCACTGGGGTCACTAGCAGTCACTGGGGTCACTAGCAGTCACTGGGGTCACTAGCAGTCACTGGGGTCACTAGCAGTCACTGGGGGTCACTAGCAGTCACTGGGGTCACTAGCACTGGGGTCACACTGGGGTCACTACAGCAGTCACTGGGGTCACTAGCAGTCACTGGGGTCACTAGCAGTCACTGGGGTCACTAGCAGTCACTGGGGTCACTAGCAGTCACTGGGGGTCACTAGCAGTCACTGGGGTCACTAGCAGTCACTGGGGGTCACTAGCAGTCACTGGGGTCACTAGCAGTCACTGGGGTCACTAGCAGTCACTGGGGGTCACAAGCAGTCACTGGGGGTCACTAGCTGTCACTGGGGTCACCAGCAGTCACTGGGGGTCACTTGCAGTCACTTGGGGTCACTAGCAGTCACTGAGGTCACTAGCAGTCACTGGGGTCACTAGCAGTCACTGGGGTCACCAGCAGTCACTGGGGGTCACTAGCAGTCACTGGGGTCACTAGCAGTCACTGGGGTCACTAGCAGTCACTGGGGTCACTGGGGTCACTTGGGGTCACTGGGGTCACCAGCAGTCACTGGGGTCACTAGCAGTCACTGGGGTCACTGGGGTCACCAGCAGTCACTGGGGACACTAGCAGGCTCTGGGGGTCACTAGCAGTCACTGGGGTCACTAGCAGTCACTGGGGTCACTAGCAGTCACAGGGGTCACTAGCAGTCACTGGGGTCACTAGTAGACACTGAGGTCACTATCAGTCACTGGGGGTCACTAGCAGTCACTGGGGTCACTAGCAGTCACTGGGGTCACTGGCAGTCACTGGGGTCACTAGCAGTCACTGGGGTCACTAGCAGTCACTGGGGTCACTAGCAGTCACTGGGGTCACTAGCAGTCACTGGGGTCACTAGCAGTCACTGGGGTCACTAGCAGTCATTGGCGTCACTAGCAGTCACTAGCAGTCACTGGGGTCACTAGTAGTCACTGGGGTCACTAGCAGTCACTGGGGTCACTAGCAGTCACTGGGGTCACTAGCAGTCACTGGGGGTCACTAGCAGTCACTGGGGTCACTAGCAGTCACTGGGGTCACTAGCAGTCACTGGGGTCACCAGCAGTCACTGGGGGTCACTAGCAGTCACTGGGGTCACTAGCAGTCACTGGGGTCACTAGCAGTCACTGGGGTCACAAGCAGTCACTGGGGTCACTAGCAGTCACTGGGGTCACTAGCAGTCACTGGGGTCACTAGCAGTCACTGGGGTCACTGGGGTCACTAGCAGTCACTGGGGTCACTAGCAGTCACTGGGGTCACTAGCAGTCACTGGGGTCACTAGCAGTCACTGGGGTCACTAGCAGTCACTGGGGTCACTAGCAGTCACGGGGGGTCACTAGCAGTCACTGGGGTCACTAGCAGTCACTGGGGTCACTAGCAGTCACTGGGGTCACTAGCAGTCACTGGGGTCACTAGCAGTCACTGGGGTCACTAGCAGTCACTGGGGGTCACTAGCAGTCACTGGGGTCACTAGCAGTCACTGGGGTCACTAGCAGTCACAGGGGTCACTAGCAGTCACTGGGGTCACTAGCAGTCACTGGGGTCACTAGCAGTCACTGGGGTCACTATCAGTCACTGGGGTCACTAGCAGTCACTGGGGTCACTAGCAATCACTGGGGTCACTAGTAGATACTGAGGTCACTATCAGTCACTGGGGTCACTACTAGCAGTCACTGGGGGTCACTAGCAGACACTGGGGTCACTAGCAGTCACTGGGGTCACCAGCAGTCACCGGGGTCACTAGCAGTTACTGGGGTCACTAGCAGTCACTGGGGTCACTAGCAGTCAATGGGGGTCACTAGCAGTTACTGGGGTCACTAGCAGTCACTGGGGTCACTAGCAGTCACTGGTGTCACTAGCAGTCACTGGGGTCATTAGCAGTCACTGGGGGTGACTAGCTTGTCACTGGGGTCACTAGCATTCCCTGGGGTCACTAGCTGTCACTGGGGTCACTAGCAGTCACTGGGGGTCACCAGCAGTCACCGGGGTCACTAGCAGTTACTGGGGTCACTAGCAGTCACTGGGGTCACTAGCAGTCACTGGGGGTCACTAGCAGTCACTGGGGTCACTAGCAGTCACTGGGGTCACTAGCAGTCACTGGGGTCACTAGCAGTCACTGGGGTCACTAGCAGTCACTGGGGGTCACTAGCAGTCACTGCGGTCACCAGCAGTCACTGGGGTCACTAGCAGTCACTGGGGTCACTAGCAGTCACTGGGGTCACTAGCACTACACTGGGGTCACCAGCAGTCACTGGGGGTCACTAGCAGTCACCGGGGTCACTAGCAGTTACTGGGGTCACTAGCAGTGACTGGGGTCACTAGCAGTCACTGGGGGTCACTAGCAGTCACTGGGGTCACTAGCAGTCACTGGGGGTCACTAGCAGTCACTGGGGTCACTAGCAGTCACTGGGGTCACTAGCAGTCACTGGGGGTCACTAGCAGTCACTGGGGTCACTGGGGGTCACTAGCACTAGCAGTCACTGGGGTCACTAGCAGTCACTGGGGTCACTAGCAGTCACTGGGGTCACTAGCAGTCACTGGGGTCACTAGGGTCACTGGGGTCACTAGCAGTCACTGGGGGTCACTAGCAGTCACTGGGGTCACTAGCAGTCACTGGGGTCACTAGCAGTCACTGGGGTCACTAGCAGTCACTGGGGTCACTAGCAGTCACTGGGGTCACTAGCACTGGGGGTCACTAGGGTCACTGGGGTCACTAGCAGTCACTGGGGGTCACTAGCAGACACTGGGGGTCACTGGGGTCACTAGCAGTCACTGGGGTCACCAGCAGTCACTGGGGTCACTAGCAGTCACTGGGGTCACTAGCAGTCACTGGGGTCACTAGCAGACACTGGGGTCACTGGGGGTCACTAGCAGTCACTGGGGTCACTAGCAGTCACTGGGGTCACTAGCAGTGACGTGGGGTCACAAGCAGTCACTGGGGTCACTAGCAGTCACTGGGGTCACTAGCAGTCACTGGGGTCACTAGCAGTCACTGGGGTCACTAGCAGTCACTGGGGTCACTAGCAGTCACTCGGGGTCACTAGCAGTCACTGGGGGTCACTTGCAGTCACTGGAGTCACTAGCAGTCACTGGGGTCACTAGCAGTCACTGGGGGTCACTAGCAGTCACTGGGGTCACTAGCAGTCACTGGGGTCACTAGCAGTCACTGGGGTCACTAACAGTTACTGGGGTCATTAGCTGTCACTGGGTCACTAGCAGTCACTGGGGGTCACTAGCAGTCACAGCGGTCACCAGCAGTCACTGGGGTCACCAGCAGTCACTGGGGGTCACTAGCATTCACATTGGTCACTAGCAGTCACTGGGGGTCAATAGCAGTTACAGTGGTCACTAGCAGTCACTGGGGTCACTAGCAGTCACTGGGGTCACTAGCAGTCACTGGGGTCACTAGCAGTCACTGGGGTCACTAGCAGTCACTGGGGTCACTAGCAGTCACTGGGGTCACTAGCAGTCACTGGGGTCACTAGCAGTCACTGGGGTCACTAGCAGTCACTAGCTAGCAGTCACTGGGGTCACTAGCAGTCACTGGGGGTCACTAGCAGTCACTGGGGTCACTAGCAGTCACTGGGGTCACTAGCAGTCACTGGGGTCACTAGCAGTCACTGGGGTCACTAGCAGTCACTGGGGTCACTAGCAGTCACTGGGGTCACTAGCAGTCACTGGGGTCACTAGCAGTCACTGGGGTCACTCACTGGGGTCACTAGCAGTCACTGGGGTCACTAGCAGTCACTGGGGTCACTAGCAGTCACTGGGGTCACTAGCAGTCACTGGGGGTCACTAGCAGTCACTGGGGTCACTAGCAGTCACTGGGGGTCACTAGCAGTCACTGGGGTCACTAGCAGTCACTGGGGATCACTAGCAGTCATTGGGGTCACTAGCAGTCACTTGGGGTCACAAGCAGTCATTGGGGTCACCAGCAGTCACTGGGGTCACTAGCAGTCACTGGGGTCACCAGCAGTCACTGGGGTCACTAGCAGTCACTGGGGTCACTAGCAGTCACTGGGGGTCACTAGCAGTCACTGGGGGTCACTAGCAGTCACTGGGGTCACTAGCAGTCACTGGGGTCACTAGCAGTCACTGGGGTCACAAGCAGTCACTGGGGTCACTAGCAGTCACTGGGGTCACTAGCAGTCACTGGGGTCACTAGCAGTCGCTGGGGTCACCAGCAGTCACTGGGGTCACTAGCAGTCACTGGGCGTCACGAGCAGTCACTGGGGTCACTAGCAGTCACTGGGGTCACAATCAGTCACTGGGGGTCACTGGGGTCACTAGCAGTCACTGGGGTCACTAGCAGTCACTGGGGGTCACTAGCAGTCACTGGGGTCACTAGCAGTCACTGGGGGTCACTAGCAGTCACTGGGGTCACTAGCAGTCACTGGGGGTCACTAGCAGTCACTGGGGGTCACTAGCAGTCACTGGGGTCACTAGCAGTCACTGGGGTCACTAGCAGTCACTGGGGTCACTAGCAGTCACTGGGGTCACTAGCAGTCACTGGGGTCACTAGCAGTCACTGGGGGTCACTAGCAGTCACTGGGGGTCACTAGCAGTCACTGGGGTCACTAGCAGTCACTGGGGTCACTAGCAGTCACTGGGGTCACTAGCAGTCACTGGGGTCACTAGCAGTCACTGGGGTCACTAGCAGTCACTGGGGTCACTAGCAGTCAATGGGGTCACCAGCAGTCACTGGGGTCACTAGCAGTCACTGGGGGTCACCAGAAGTCACTGGGGTCACTAGCAGTCACTGGGGTCACTAGCAGTCACTGGGGGTCTCTAGCAGACACTGGGGTCACTAGCAGTCACTGGGGTCACTAGCAGTCACTGGGGGTCACTAGCAGTCACTGTGGTCACCAGCAGTCACTGGGGTCACTAGCAGTCACTGGGGTCACAGTCACTGGGGTCACTAGCAGTCACTGGGGTCACTAGCAGTCACTGGGGTCACTAGCAGTCACTGGGGTCACTAGCAGTCACTGGGGGTCACTAGCAGTCACTGGGGTCACTAGCAGTCACTGGGGGTCACTAGCAGTCACTGGGGTCACTAGCAGTCACTGGGGTCACTAGCAGTCACTGGGGTCACTAGCAGTCACTGGGGTCACTAGCAGTCACTGGGGTCACTAGCAGTCACTGGGGGTCACTAGCAGTCACTGGGGTCACTAGCAGTCACTGGGGTCACTAGCAGTCACTGGGGGTCACTAGCAGTCACTGGGGTCACTAGCAGTCACTGGGGTCACTAGCAGTCACTGGGGGTCACTAGCAGTCACTGGGGTCACTAGCAGTCACTGGGGTCACTAGCAGTCACTGGGGTCACTAGCAGTCACTGGGGTCACTAGCAGTCACTGGGGTCACTAGCAGTCACTGGGGTCACTGGGGGTCACTAGCAGTCACTGGGGTCACTAGCAGTCACTGGGGTCACTAGCAGTCACTGGAGTCACTAGCAGTCACTGGGGTCACTAGCAGTCACTGGGGGTCACTAGCAGTCACTGGGGTCACTAGCAGTCACTGGGGTCACAAGCAGTCACTGGGGTCACTAGCAGTCACTGGGGGTCACTAGCAGTCACTGGGGTCACTCACTAGCAGTCACTAGCAGTCACTGGGGTCACTAGCAGTCACTGGGGTCACTAGCAGTCACTGGGGTCACTAGCAGTCAATGGGGTCACCAGCAGTCACTGGGGTCACTAGCAGTCACTGGGGGTCACCAGAAGTCACTGGGGTCACTAGCAGTCACTGGGGTCACTAGCAGTCACTGGGGGTCACTAGCAGTCACTGGGGTCACTAGCAGTCACTGGGGTCACTAGCAGTCAATGGGGTCACCAGCAGTCACTGGGGTCACTAGCAGTCACTGGGGGTCCCCAGAAGTCACTGGGGTCACTAGCAGTCACCTGGGGGTCTCTAGCAGACACTGGGGTCACTAGCAGTCACTGGGGTCACTAGCAGTCACTGGGGGTCACTAGCAGGGGGTCACTAGCAGTCACTGTGGTCACCAGCAGTCACTGGGGGTCAATAGCATTCAATGGGGGTCACTAACAGTCACTGGGGTCACTAGCAGTCACTGGGGTCACCAGCAGTCACTGGGGGTCACTAGCA
This sequence comes from Procambarus clarkii, assembly GCF_020424385.1. Taxonomy (NCBI): domain Eukaryota; kingdom Metazoa; phylum Arthropoda; class Malacostraca; order Decapoda; family Cambaridae; genus Procambarus; species Procambarus clarkii. The sequence continues at coordinate 521,085 of NC_059617.1, forward strand.
GTCACTTCGGTCATTAGCAGTCAGTGGGGGTCACTAGCAGTCACACACACTAGGTCACTGGGGTCACTAGCAGTCACTGGGGTCACTAGCAGTCACTGGGGGTCACTAGCACTAGCACTGGGGTCACTAGCAGTCACTGGGGTCACTAGCAGTCACTGGGGTCACTAGCAGTCACTGGGGTCACTACTAGCAGTCACTGGGGTCACTAGCAGTCACTGGGGTCACTAGCAGCAGTCACTGGGGTCACTAGCAGTCACTGGGGTCACTAGCAGCACACTCACTGGGGTCACTAGCAGTCACTGGGGTCACTAGCAGTCACTGGGGTCACTAGCAGTCACTGGGGTCACTAGCAGTCACTGGGGGTCACTAGCAGCAGTCACTGGGGTCACTAGCAGTCACTGGCGTCACTAGCAGTCACTGGGGTCACTAGCAGTCACTGGGGTCACTAGCAGTCACAGGGGTCACTAGCAGTCAATGGGGTCACTAGTAGAAACTGAGGTCACTATCAGTCACTGGGGTCACTAGCAGTCACTAGGGGGGCCACTAGCAGTCACTGGGGTCACTAGCAATCACTGGGGTCACTAGCAGTCACTGGAGTCACTAGCAGTCACTGGGGTCACTAGCAGTCACTGGGGTCACTAGCAGTCACTGGGGGTCACTAGCAGTCACTGGGGTCACCAGCAGTCACTGGGGTCACTAGCAGTCACTGGGGTCACTAGCAGTCACTGGGGTCACTAGCAGTCACTGGGGTCACTAGCAGTCACTGGGGGTCACTAGCAGTCACTGGGGGTCACTAGCAGTCACTGGGGTCACTAGCAGTCACTGGGGTCACTAGCAGTCACTGGGGGTCACTAGCAGTCACTGGGGTCACTAGCAGTCACTGGGGTCACTAGCAGTCACTGGGGTCACTAGCAGTCACTGGGGTCACTAGCAGTCACTGGGGTCACTAGCAGTCACTGGGGTCACTAGCAGTCACTGGGGTCACTAGCAGTCACTGGGGTCACTAGCAGTCACTGGCGTCACTAGCAGTCACTGGGGTCACTAGCAGTCACTGGGGTCACTAGCAGTCACAGGGGTCACTAGCAGTCACTGGGGTCACTAGTCACTGGGGTCACACTGGGGTCACTAGCAGTCACTAGGGGGGCCACTAGCAGTCACTGGGGCCACTAGCCATCACTGGGGTCATTAGCAGTCACTGGGGTCACTAGCAGTCACTGGGGTCACTAGCAGTCACTGGGGGTCACTAGCAGTCACTGGGGTCACTAGCAGTCACTGGGGGTCACTAGCAGTCACTGGGGTCACTAGCAGGGGGTCACTAGCAGTCACTGGGGTCACTGGGGGGGTCACTAGCAGTCACTGGGGTCACTAGCAGTCACTGGGGTCACTAGCAGTCACTGGGGTCACTAGCAGTCACTGGGGTCACTCACTGGGGTCACTGGGGGGTCACTAGCAGTCACTGGGGTCACTAGCAATCACTGGGGTCACTAGCAGTCACTGGGGTCACTAGCAGTCACTGGGGTCACTAGCAGTCACTGGGGTCACTAGCAGTCACTGGGGTCACTAGCAGTCACTGGGGTCACCAGCAGTCACTGGGGTCACTAGCAGTCACTGGGGGTCACCAGAAGTCACTGGGGTCACTAGCAGTCACTGGGGTCACTAGCAGTCACTGGGGGTCACTGGGGTCACTAGCAGTCAGTCACTGGGGGTCACTAGCAGTCACTGGGGGTCACTAGCAGTCACTGGGGGTCACACTGGGGGTCACTAGCAGTCACTGGGGTCACTAGCAGTCACACTAGGGGGTCACTAGCAGTCACTGGGGTCACTAGCAGTCACTGGGGTCACTAGCAGTCACTGGGGTCACTAGACAGTCACTGGGGTCACGAGCAGTCACTGGGGTCACTAGCAGTCACTGGGGGTCACTAGCAGTCACTGGGGTCACTAGCAGTCACTGGGGTCACTAGCAGTCACTGGGGTCACTAGCAGTCACTGGGGGTCACTAGCAGTCACTGGGGTCACTAGCAGTCACTGGGGTCACTAGCAGTCACTGGGGGTCACTAGCAGTCACTGGGGTCACTAGCAGTCACTGGGGTCACTAGCAGTCACTGGGGTCACTAGCTAGTCACACACTGGGGTCACTAGCAGTCACTGGGGTCACTGGGGTCACTAGCAGTCACTGGGGGTCACTAGCAGTCACTGGGGGTCACTAGCAGTCACTGGGGTCACTAGCAGTCACTGGGGTCACTACTGGGGTCACTAGCAGTCACTGGGGTCACTAGCAGTCACTGGGGTCACTAGCAGTCACTGGGGTCACTAGCAGTCACTGGGGTCACTAGCAGTCACTGGGGTCACTTGCGTCACTGGGGTCACCAGCAGTCACTGGGGTCACTCGCTGTCACTGGGGTCACTGGGGTCACCAGCAGTCACTGGGGACACTAGCAGGCTCTGGGGGTCACTAGCAGTCACTGGGGTCACTAGCAGTCACTGGGGTCACTAGCAGTCACAGGGGTCACTAGCAGTCACTGGGGGTCACTAGCAGTCACTGGGGGTCACTAGCAGTCACTGGGGTCACTAGCAGTCACTGGGGTCACTAGCAGTCACTGGGGTCACTAGCAGTCACTGGGGTCACTAGCAGTCACTGGGGTCACTAGCAGTCACTGGGGTCACTACTACAGTCACTGGGGGTCACTAGCAGTCACTGGGGGTCACTAGCAGTCACTGGGGTCACTAGCAGTCACTGGGGTCACTAGCAGTCACTGGGGTCACTAGCAGTCACTGGGGTCACTAGCAGTCACTGGGGTCACTAGCAGTCACTGGGGTCACTAGCAGTCACTGGGGTCACTAGCAGTCACTGGGGGTCACTAGCAGTCACTGGGGTCACTAGCAGTCACTGGGGGTCACTAGCAGTCACTGGGGGTCACTAGCAGTCACTGGGGGTCACTAGCATTCACTGGGGGTCACTAGCAGTCACTGGGGTCACTAGCAGTCGCTGGGGTCACCAGCAGTCACAGTGGTCACTAGCAGTCACTGGGGGTCACTAGTAGTCACTGGGGGTCACTAGCAGTCACTGGGGTCACTAGCAGTCGCTGGGGTCACCAGCAGTCACAGTGGTCACTAGCAGTCACTGGGGGTCACTAGTAGTCACTGGGGTCACTAGCAGTCACTGGGGGTCACTAGCAGTCACTGGGGTCACTAGCAGTCACTGGGGTCACTAGCAGTCACTGGGGGTCACTAGCAGTCACTGGGGGTCACTAGCAGTCACTGGGGTCACTAGCAGTCACTGGGGTCACTAGCAGTCACTGGGGTCACTAGTAGTCACTGGGGTCACTAGCAGTCACTGGGGGTCACTAGCAGTCACTGGGGATCACTAGCAGTCATTGGGGTCACTAGCAGTGACTTGGGGTCACAAGCAGTCACTGGGGTCACCAGCAGTCACTGGGGTCACTAGCAGTCACTGGGGTCACTAGCAGTCACTGGGGTCACTAGCAGTCACTGGGGTCACTAGCAGTCACTGGGGGTCACTAGCAGTCACTGGGGGTCACTAGCAGTCACTGGGGTCACTAGCACACTGGGGTCACTAGCAGTCACTGGGGTCACTAGCAGTCACTGGGGTCACTAGCAGTCACTGGGGTCACTAGCAGTCACTGGGGTCACTAGCAGTCACTGGGGTCACTACTAGCAGTCACTGGGGTCATTAGCAGTCACTGGGGTCACTAGCAGTCACTGGGGTCACTAGCAGTCACTGGGGGTCACTAGCAGTCACTGGGGTCACTAGCAGTCACTGGGGTCACTAGCAGTCAATGGGGTCACCAGCAGTCACTGGGGTCACTAGCAGTCACTGGGGGTCACCAGAAGTCACTGGGGTCACTAGCAGTCACTGGGGTCACTAGCAGTCACTGGGGTCACTAGCAGTCACTGGGGGTCACTAGCAGTCACTGGGGTCACTAGCAGTCACTGGGGGTCACTAGCAGTCACTGGGGTCACTAGCAGTCACTGGGGGTCACTAGCAGTCACTGGGGGTCACTAGCAGACACTGGGGTCACTAGCAGTCACTGGGGGTCACTAGCAGACACTGGGGTCACTAGCAGTCACTGGGGTCACTAGCAGTCACTGGGGGTCACTAGCAGTCACTGGGGTCACTAGCAGTCACTGGGGTCACTAGCAGTCACTGGGGGTCACTAGCAGTCACTGGGGTCACTAGCAGTCACTGGGGGTCACTAATGATGCAAAAATTCTGAGGAGGATTAAGACAGAATAAGATCGTATGAGGCTACAAGATGACATAAACAAGCTGAAGGAATGATAAATGTGTTGTAATAATTGTCTAACAAGGCAATTAATACAACACATTTAAATGTTGATCCAAATACATCAGTCAGAAAATACAATAAAAACAATAAGAGAATTTGTAATAATGTGAATTATCTCAGTCACTTATCCTCTAGTGTTGATAAAAAAAATTAAAATAAATTATCAAATACGGACACAGTAGTTTAATGTATATACACTAAACTACTGTGTAGGTATTGAATTATTTTGGGATCAACATATGAAGTACATGTACATGAATATGTAGTACATATTCTTCAGTAATATGTACATATTCTTCAGTATTATGTACATATTCTTCAGTAACATGTACATGTTACTGAAGAACATGTACATATTCTTCAGTAATATGTACATATTCTTCAGTAATATGTACATATTCTTCAGTAACATGTACATATTCTTCAGTAACATGTACATATTCTTCAGTAACATGTACATATTCTTCAGTAACATGTACATATTCTTCAGTAACATGTACATATTCTTCAGTAACATGTACATATTCTTCAGTAACATGTACATATTCTTCAGTAACATGTACATATTCTTCAGTAACATGTACATATTCTTCAGTAACATGTACATATTCTTCAGTAACATGTACATATTCTTCAGTAACATGTACATATTCTTCAGTAACATGTACATATTCTTCAGTAACATGTACATATTCTTCAGTAACATGTACATATTCTTCAGTAACATGTACATATTCTTCAGTAACATGTACATATTCTTCAGTAACATGTACATATTCTTCAGTAACATGTACATATTCTTCAGTAACATGTACATATTCTTCAGTAACATGTACATATTCTTCAGTAACATGTACATATTCTTCAGTAACATGTACATATTCTTCAGTAACATGTACATATTCTTCAGTAACATGTACATATTCTTCAGTAACATGTACATATTCTTCAGTAACATGTACATATTCTTCAGTAACATGTACATATTCTTCAGTAACATGTACATATTCTTCAGTACCATGTACATAGTCTTCAGTAACATGTACATAGTCTTCAGTAACATGTACATATTCTTCAGTAACATGTACATAGTCTTCAGTAACATGTACATATTCTTCAGTAACATGTACATATTCTTCAGTAACATGTACATATTCTTCAGTAACATGTACATAGTCTTCAGTAACATGTACATATTCTTCAGTAACATGTACATATTCTTCAGTAACATGTACATATTCTTCAGTAACATGTACATATTCTTCAGTAACATGTACATAGTCTTCAGTAACATGTACATATTCTTCAGTAACATGTACATATTCTTCAGTAACATGTACATATTCTTCAGTAACATGTACATATTCTTCAGTAACATGTACATATTCTTCAGTAACATGTACATATTCTTCAGTAACATGTACATATTCTTCAGTAACATGTACATATTCTTCAGTAACATGTACATATTCTTCAGTAACATGTACATATTCTTCAGTAACATGTACATATTCTTCAGTAACATGTACATATTCTTCAGTAACATGTACATATTCTTCAGTAACATGTACATAGTCTTCAGTAACATGTACATATTCTTCAGTAACATGTACATATTCTTCAGTAACATGTACATATTCTTCAGTAACATGTACATATTCTTCAGTAACATGTACATATTCTTCAGTAACATGTACATATTCTTCAGTAACATGTACATATTCTTCAGTAACATGTACATATTCTTCAGTAACATGTACATAGTCTTCAGTAACATGTACATATTCTTCAGTAACATGTACATATTCTTCAGTACCATGTACATATTCTTCAGTAACATGTACATATTCTTCAGTAACATGTACATATTCTTCAGTAACATGTACATATTCTTCAGTAACATGTACATATTCTTCAGTAACATGTACATATTCTTCAGTAACATGTACATATTCTTCAGTAACATGTACATATTCTTCAGTAACATGTACATATTCTTCAGTAACATGTACATATTCTTCAGTAACATGTACATATTCTTCAGTAACATGTACATATTGTTCAAGTTTCCTCGGTACGAGTAAAGTAAAAAAAAAATAGTAATAAAAAAAATAGACATTTGCTAGGAGCAGGAGAAGTAAAAACAGACCAAGAATTACCTTTAAACTTTTATACGAGGTAATCCCGAGTTTTAGTGATGTGTTATAACTCCATCCGGCTCGGGCAGCATGAGCCTCGCGAGGCCCCAAGTGGCCAAAACGTTCCCGTAAAGAGGTTCAGAGGGACTGGTAGACGGTGGTGCGCAGAGTACGGCCAACACGCCTCCAACCCCCACCACTTATATCCCCGGAGACAGACTAGCTTAAGTCCAGGGAAAGTATTCCTTTACCCCCCCCCCCCTCTCTTTCTCTCTCCCTCCCAACCACTTGGGCTGGTCGGTAGAGCGACGGTCTTGTATCATGCAGGTCGGCGTTCAATCCCTGACCGTCTAAGTGGTTGGGCACCATTCCTTCTCCCCGTCCCATCCCAAACCCTTTTCCTGACCCCTTCCCAGTGCTATATAGTCGTTGTGGCTTTGTGCTTTATCCTGAGTCCCCCTTCCCTCCCCTCCCTCCTCTCCAAAGTTTCTTGGAAAGTGCAAAATGGCAACGCCACATTTCTTGTTGCCGTAGTGTTGGGTGAGATTATCACTGAACAGGCGCTATGTAACGACCAGGCTCATTGGTCGTAACACCACACACCGCAGACCCTCCTCAGACTAAGTCTATTCCATCCAGCGCTCGACCCCAAACACCCATTCATCAATCATACAGCCCGTCCTCCAAACAAAGATCCAAAAGTGATTCCATGCACCCGCCAAACCCCCTGTTTATGAATGAAAAACGGTTTACACACGACTCACAACTGCTGACGTTCGAACACTTCCGGAACAAGTGTTTCACTGACGAATTTTGTTCGAATCACAACGCTATAAATGCTTCACCCACGTACTACAAATACAAATAATTGTCAACAGAACCTAATCACCTAACCTAACCTAACCTATCCTGTACCTATATATACACAATATGCTAATATATTATAATATTAATTTATACTTGAGAAAATTCCCGTTTTGAATGAACAGCATGTTAAAATTTATGAATGCGTCTGTGGGGTTGACCGCTGAATGTAATGGACTGGAGTCGAGGACGGGTTGAAATGCTTCACCCACGTACTACGAATACAAATAATCGCCAACAGAACCTAAACACCTAATCTAACCTATGCCTATATATGCACAATATGCTAATATATAATAAAATTATTTATATTTGAGAAAATTCGTATTTTCATTGATCAGCATGTTATGATTGCAACCCGTCGTCGACTCCAGTCCATTACATTCAGCGGTCAACCCCACAGACGCATTCATAAATTTTAACATGCTGTTCATTCAAAACGGGAATTTTCTCAAGTATAAATTAATATTATAATATATTAGCATATTGTGTATATATAGGTACAGGATAGGTTAGGTTAGGTTAGGTGATTAGGTTCTGTTGACAATTATTTGTATTTGTAGTACGTGGGTGAAGCATTTATAGCGTTGTGATTCGAACAAAATTCGTCAGTGAAGCACTTGTTCCGGAAGTGTTCGAACGTCAGCAGTTGTGAGTCGTGTATAAACCGCTTTTCATTCATAAACACGGGGTTTGGCGGGTGGATGGAATCACTTTTGGGTCTTTGTTTGGAGGACGGGCTGAGCATTTACAGCGTTGTGGTTCGAACAAAAGTCGTCAGTGAAGCACTTGTTCCGGAAGTGTTCGGACGTCATCAGTTGTGAGTCGTGTGTAAACCGTTTTTCATTCATAAACAGCTGGGGGTTTGGCGGCTGGATGGAATGGTCTTTGGGGTCTTTGTTTACGAAGACGGGTTCTCGATCGTCGCTGACAATAAACAACAACACCGTTAGTTTAGTTCCTATCTAATCGTGTGGGCGGTAGGGTTACAGAGGCACATAATGGGCTCAGGGACTGAACCCCACAATTCATTTAGCTAAGCAAGTTACAATCTTGATGAGCTAGTTACAAAATTCAGTGCACATCGTTACGTCAACAATGGGCTCGAGATCGACCACAAGTACAGTTTCTAAACTAAGCAACTGACGGATGTGGAGAGCTACCTTGGTTACCTTGAGGTTACCTTGTGGTGCTTCCGGGGCTTAGCGTCCCCGCGGCCCGGTCGTCGACCAGGCCTCCTAGTTGCTGGACTGATCAACCAGGCTGTTGGACGCGGCTGCTCGCAGCCTGACGTATGAGTCACAGCCTGGTTGATCAGGTATCCTAGTGTCACAATTGATATGTTTGTCCTGCACATCGCCCCCCATTCAGTGGGCAGCGGTGGATAGGTTACAATCACTCAGTTACTGCCTACAGTTAGCAAACTGGGGATATTTGGCTATTATATCTGGTAGCAGTTCATTTTGAAAGAAATATTTACACATTTCTTGAACATTTGTTATAGAATTTCGTCTGAATTCACGTATCTTTTCGCACTCCATCACAGTGACGGAGGGTGTGCGAATAATTTTGTTGACACAGTTTACATTTGGTCAGGTCTACATCAGCAGATAATGAGAATTCCCAGAGATACTTGTAACCGAGTCTAAGCCGAGCAGTAGTAACATCTAGAAGTCTGCTGATTATATTGGATGAACCATAGATGTGTGGCTCCTCTTGCATGATAGTATGATGATAGATGGAATTACTGGTGACGATTTGACTGCCTCAGAGCTACAAGGTTTTGTTGAAGTTCTCGGTGTACTGCTGCTCTCAGACTGCTTGTAGGTATTCCAAGGTTATACTCAGTTCCACCTTCGTAGTCAGATTCTTTGGCACAACAACACACAAAACGCTTTTCAAGTTAGAAGTGGTTTGCAAACATTTACATTTGCGAACATAGTTCATATACTTTATAGGAATAATGGTATCAAGGACTAATTACACATCAGTATACAAAACTGAGAGGTGAATCAGAAGGTATTATAATTTATTATCATATAATATTACAAAGACAAAGTGAAATAAATAGAGACTATGTGACTTGTGTATGTGACTCTTGAGATCAACTATTACATTAATTATTAAAAACATTACGTAATACTATGCATAGTTGAACAAATAATTACGCGAGACAGAGATAAAGGGAGACACACAGATACATTCAGAAACACAGACACACACACATACTCACAGGTAATGAAACTAGGTAGTGGAAACAGGAGGCCAGACACAGGATACTGAATGAGAGAAGAAGTCTTGGACAGAGAGAAAGATCTAGGAGTTGATATCACACCAAACCTGTCTCCTGAAGCCCACATAAAAAGAATTACATCTGCAGCATATGCGAGGCTGGCTAACATCAGAACAGCCTTCAGTAACCTGTGTAAGGAATCATTCAGAACCTTGTATACCACATATGTAAGACCAATCCTGGAGTATGCAGCCCCAGCATGGAGCCCGTACCTTGTCAAGCATATGAAGAAGCTGGAGAAAATTCAGAGGTATGCTACTAGGCTAGTCCCAGGACTAGGAGGCACGAGTTACGAGGAAAGGCTGCGGGAAATGCACCTCACGACTCTTCTGGAAGACAGAAGAGTAAGGGGGTGACATGATCACAACCTATAAAATTCTCAGAGGTATTGATAAGGTAGATGAGGATAAACTGTTTAACACGAGGGGTACGCGAACAAGGGGACACAGGTGGAAACTGAATACCCACATGAGCCACAGGGACGTTAGAAAGAACTTTTTCAGTGTCAGAGTAGTTAACAGGTGGAATGCATTAGGCAGTGATGTGGTGGAGGCTGACTCCATACACAGTTTCAAGTGTAGATATGATAGAGCCCAGTAGGCTCAGGAACCTGTACACCTGTTGATTGACAGTTGAGAGGCGGGACCAAAGAGCCAGAGCTCAACCCCCGCAAGCACAACTAGGTGACCACACACACACACACTCACACACACACAGGAGGCAGGAGTAAAAGGGAAGGTGCTCCAGTGGATAAGGGAGTACTTAAGCAACAGGAAACAGCGAGTAACTGTGAGGGGGAGACATCAGAGTGGCGAGATGTCACCAGCGGAGTCCCACAGGGCTCAGTACTTGGACCCATCCTGTTTCTAATATATGTGAACGATCTTCCGGAAGGTATAGACTCATTCCTCTCAATGTTTGCTGATGATGCAAAAATTATGAGAAGAATCAAGACGGATGAAGATAGACAGAGACTACAGGATGACCTGGATAAACTGGAGGAATGGTCTAGAAAATGGCTGCTGAAGTTCAACTCTGGAAAGCGTAAGGTGATGAAATTAGGCGAAGGGAGCAGGAGGCTGAACACAAGGTATCATCTGGGAGGGGAAATCCTGCAAGAATCAAATAGAGAGAAGGATCTGGGGGTTGATATCACACCGAACCTGTCCCCAGAGGCCCACATCAAAAGAATATCATCAGCGGCATATGCTAGACTGGCCAACATAAGTACTGCCTTCAGAAACTTGTGTAAGGATTCTTTCAGAACCCTGTATACCACTTATGTAAGACCAATCCTGGAGTATGCAGCTCCAGCCTGGAGTCCATACCTAGTTAAACACAAGACAAAGTTAGAGAAGATTCAGCGGTATGCCACCAGGCTCGTCCCGTCTCGTCTTAAATTCAACACGGACAACGTCATGATGAATATTATTCAACACACTTGAAAATACCTAAGTGTAATTACCTAAGTGTAGTTACAAGATGAGAGCTACCTGCTTGATGCTTGCTTGATGGGGTTCTGGGAGTTCTTCTACTCCCGAGGGTTCGAACCTACGAAGCCTACCAAGAGAGTTCGAAGCTCAGTCGATTAAGGCGCGTCTGGGATCCTCTCGGACGTAGGTTCGAGCCCTCGTTACGGCCCTTGTGGATTTGTTCACTAGGAAAGTTGTTTTCTGCTAAGCTTAACCTCAAAAGCTATCAATTATTCGTCTTGAATTGTTAATATCTATTGTTAGTTTATTTTACGGACCATTTAACAGGATAATTGCCCCATCCATAATGACCAAACTGTTAGGGCGATGGTTTGCTGATCCCCGCAATGTTGAGCTCCTCGAGTGGTCTTAGCAACGGCTGCGACACCCGTCCTCACACCAAGTCCATTCCATCCAGCGGTCGACCCCGAAGACGCATTCCCACATATTAACCAGCCCGTCCACTAAACAAAGGCCATAGTCCAATCCATGCGCCCGCCAAACGCCTTTGTTTATGAACGGAACTATCAGGGGGAAAGCGCCAAGCCATTAAGACTATATAGCACTGGGAAGGAGTCAGGATAAGGATTTGGGATGGGACGGAGGGAAGGAATGGTGCCCAACCACTTTGACGGTCGGGGATTGAACGCCGACCTGCATGAAGCGAGGCCGTCGCTCTACCGTCCACCCCCAAGTGGTTGAATGAAAAACAGTTTACACACGACTCACAACTGATGACATTATCTTGAGGTTATCTTGAGATGATTTCGGGGCTTAGCGTCCCCGCGGCCCGGTCCTCGACCAGGCCTAATTTTTGTTATACACCCCCCCCCCTAGGAAGCAGCCCGTAACAGCTGTCCCAGGTCCTATTTACTGTTTGGTGAACAGATGCATCAGCGTGAAAGAAACTCTGCCCAATGCTTCCGCCTTCACCGGGGATCGAACCCGAAACCCTAGGACTACGAATCCCAAGCGCTGTCCACTTAGCTGTCACGCCCCAAACCATGCCTGTTCGAACACTTCGAACAAACGTCCGAACACTTCCGGAACAAGTGCTTCACTGACGACTGTTGTTGGAACCACAACGCTGTAAATGCTTCACCCACGGACTACAACACCTAACATAACCAATACCTAAATATGCACAGTATGATAGTATATAACATTACTAATTTATATTTGAGAAAATTCTTATTTTGAGTAAACTTAATGTTAAAATTGTTGAATGCGTCTTCGGGGTCGACCGCTGGATGGAATAGACTTCGCCTGAGGACGGAATAACCCCATAGACAATGCTGTGTTCCTGTCTGTCCCTATGTGTCTCTGTCTGTGTCTATATACTCACCTAGTTGTGCTTACGGGGCTTGAGCTTCAGCTCTTTGGTCCCGCCTCTCAACCGTCAATCAACTGGTGTACAGGTTCCTGAGCCTACTGGGCTCTATCATATCTACACTTGAAACTGTGTATGGAGTCAGCCTCCACTACGTCACTGCCTAATGCTTTCCACCTGTTAACTACTCTGACACTGACAAAGTTCTTTCTAACGTCTTTATGGCTCATTGGGGCACTCAATTTACACCTGTGTCCCCTAGTGCGTGTGCCCCATGTGTTAAATAAACTGTCTTTGTCTACCCTATCAATTCCTTTGAGAATCTTTTATGTGGTGATCATGTCCCCCCCTAACTCTTCTGTCTTCCAGCGACGTGAGGTTTAATTCCCGTAGTCTCTCCTCAATGTTCATTCCCTCAGTTTGGGCACTAGTCTGGTGGCAAACCTCTGAACCTTCTTCAATTCAGTCCAATGCTTGACTAGATATGGACTCCATACTGGAGCTGCATACTCCAGGACTCGTCTGACATATGTGGTATACAAAGTTCTGAAAGATTCCTTACACAAGTTTCTAAAGGCCGTTCTTATTTTGGCCAAGCTGGCATATGCTGCTGATGTTATCCTCTTGATATAAGCTTCAGGGGAGAGGTCTGGCGTGATATCAACTCCCAGGTCTTTCTCTCTGTCTCTTGAAGTATTTCATCTCCCAAATGATACCTTGTATATGGTCTCCTGCTCCCTACACCTGTCTTCATTACATTACATTTGCTTGGGTTAAACTCTAACAACTGTGTCTGTGTGTCTATATTCACCTAGTTGCATTTACCTAGTTGTCTTTGCAGGGGTTGAGCTCTGCTCTTTCGGCCCGCCTCTTAACTGTCAATCAATCAACTGTTAATAACTACTTACTAATTTTTTTCACACACACACATACACACACACACACACAAACACACACACACACACACACACACACACACACACACACACACACACACACACACACACACACACACACACACAAGGCTACAAGATGACCTAGACAGACTGAGTGAATGGTCCAACAAATGGCTGTTGAAGTTCAACCCGAGTAAATGCAAAGTAATGAAACTAGGTGGTGGAAATAGGAGGCCAAACACAGGATACAGAATAGGAGATGAAGTACTTAATGAAACGAACAGAGAGAAAGATCTAGGAGTTGATATCACACCAAACCTGTCTCCTGAAGCCCACATAAAAAGAATAACGTCTGCGGCATATGCGAGGCTGGCTAACATCAGAACAGCGTTCAGGAACCTGTGTAAGGAATCATTCAGAATCTTGTACACCACATATGTAAGACCAATCCTGGAGTATGCGGGCCCAGCATGGAGCCCGTACCTTGTCAAGCACAAGACGAAGCTGGAAAAAGTCCAAAGGTATGCCACTAGACTAGTCCCAGAACTAAGAGGCGTGAGTTACGAGGAAAGGCTGCGGGAAATGCACCTTACGACACTGGAAGACAGAAGAGTAAGGGGGAGACATGATCACAACCTACAAAATCCTCAGAGGAATCGACCGGGTAAACAAGGATAAACTATTCAACACTGGTGGGACGCGAACAAGGGGACACAGGTGGAAACTGAGTACCCACATGAGCCACAGAGACGTTAGAAGGAACTTTTTCAGTGTCAGAGTAGTTAACGGATGGAATGCATTAGGCAGTGATGTGGTGGAGGCTGACTCCATACACAGTTTTAAATGTAGATATGATAGAGCCCAGTAGGCTCAGGAATCTGTACACCAGTTGATTGACAGTTGAGTGGCGGGACCAAAGAGCCAAAGCTCAACCCCCGCAAGCACAAATAGGTGAGTACACACACACACACACACACACAAAGGAAGCTGCCCGTAACAGTTGTCTAACTCCCAGGTGCCTATTTATTGCTAGGTAACAGGGGCATCAGGGTGAAAGAAACTCTGCGCATTTTGTTTCCTGCCAGTGCTGGGAATCGAACCCCGGTCCACAGGACTACGTATCCAGCATGCTATCCACTCAGCCACCGGCGCCCCATGAGTCTGTGTGTTGTCTGAGGCAAACAACACATTGTCTGCCTCAACAGCTAAATACCAATATGTAAAATTACCAATACGTCATATGATACGTTACCCTTGATTGTTTCAAGCGTAGGATAGACATATATGAATGATATTGCGTGGATAGTAATATCAGCTGCCTCGTATGGGCCAATAGGCCTTCTGCAGTTACCGTCATTCTTATGCTATTATATCGTCTACATAAATGGTCAATAAACTCTTAAGCACAGAAGTAGAACCATCTGTCATTTTTTCACAAATCTACTCACACTAATTTATATTCACTGCTCTACATTCCTTTATACAACAGTGTGAATTATATAGACCGGTGTGTGGTGTTTTGACCAATGAGACTCGTCGTTACAAAGCGCCTAGTCATTCATTCATAGTCACACCTCTACAACCACAACAACAAAGGCAGCGTTGCCATTTAGCACGTTCCATGGATTTATGGGGTAAAGGAACACTTTTCCTCGACTGTGTATGGTAATTACTTCTTGGAACACAGCTCTACCTGAATAGTTGAGAGAGAGAGAGAGAGAGAGAGAGAGAGAGAGAGAGAGAGAGAGAGAGAGAGAGAGAGAGAGAGAGAGAGAGAGAGAGAGAGAGAGAGAGAGAGAGAGAGAGAGAGAGAGAGAGAGAGAGAGAGAGAGAGACAGAGAGAGAGAGACAGAGAGAGAGACGCATACATCACTCCACAAAGCACAGCATTAACAATCCGGCCAGCATCTGCAGCAGCGGCGGCCGGAGCTTTAGTGACGGGAGTATTAAGACGGGAAGAACAGTTAACAAAGCTGCCAACACAACTGCCACACATCAATGGGACTCCTGACTGTACGCTCGCTGTCACCAGTTAAAAGACTGGGAGGCGCGCCTCCAAGCGCCTCCAAGCATCAACAGTCACTATACACCACCTCCGCTGCCTTGCAAACATCCATCCGGCTTGCATTAAAGAATGCAGCGCCTGAAGCCGGCTGCCTTGATACAAGGAAGTGAGAAAATGGGTCTTGGGGGAGACGATGATATATCCGGTCGCTTGTGAGCCTCAGCTGATGTCTCGCTGCTGGTCCTGGGTCAGTGTCACCCCCGCTACTGTCCTGGGACAGTGTCACCCCCGCTACTGTCCTGGGACAGTGTCACCCCGCTACTGTCCTGGGTCAGTGTCACTCCCGCTACTGTCCTGGGACAGTGTCACCCCCGCTACTGTCCTGGGTCAGTGTCACCCCCGCTACTGTCCTGGGACAGTGTCACCCCGCTACTGTCCTGGGACAGTGTCACCCCGCTACTGTCCTGGGACAGTGTCACCCCGCTACTGTCCTGGGTCAGTGTCACCCCCGCTACTGTCCTGGGACAGTGTCACCCCCGCTACTGTCCTGGGACAGTGTCACCCCCGCTACTGTCCTGGGTCAGTGTCACCCCCGCTACTGTCCTGGGCCACTGTCACCCCCGCTACTGTCCTGGGCCAGTGTCACCCCCGCTACTGTCCTGGGTCAGTGTCACCCCCGCTACTGTCCTGGGCCACTGTCACCCCCGCTACTGTCCTGGGCCACTGTCACCCCCGCTACTGTCCTGGGTCAGTGTCACCCCCGCTACTGTCCTGGGCCACTGTCACCCCCGCTACTGTCCTGGGTCAGTGTCACCCCCGCTACTGTCCTGGGCCACTGTCACCCCCGCTACTGTCCTGGGCCACTGTCACCCCCGCTACTGTCCTGGGTCAGTGTCACCCCGCTACTGTCCTGGGTCACTGTCACTCCGCTACTGTCCTCGGGCAGAGTCACCCCGCTACTGTCCTGGGTCATTGTCACCCCCCGTTACTGTCCTGGGTCACTGTCACTCCGCTACTGTCCTGGACCACTGTCACCCCGCAACTGTCCTGGGCCAGTGTCGCCCCGCTACTGTCCTGGGTCACTGTCACCCCGCTACTGTCCTGGGTCACTGTCACCCCCGCTACTGTCCTGGGCCACTGTCACCCCCGCTACTGTCCTGGGCCACTGTCACCCCCGCTACTGTCCTGGGCCAGTGTCACCCCGCTACTGTCCTGGGCCAGTGTCACCCCGCTACTGTCCTGGGTCACTGTCACCCCCCGTTACTGTCCTGGGCCAGTGTCACCCCGCTACTGTCCTGGGTCACTGTCACCACGCTACTGTCCTGTGTCACTGTCACCCCCGCTACTGTCCTGGGTCACTGTCACTACGCTACTGTCCTGGGTCACTGTCACCCCGCTACTGTCCGGGGTCACTGTCACCCCGCTACTGTCCTTGGTCACTGTCACCCCCCCCCGCTACTGTCCGGGGTCACTGTCACCCCGCTACTGTCCTTGGTCACTGTCACCCCCGCTACTGTCCTGGGCCACTGTCACCCCCGCTACTGTCCTGGGTCACTGTCACCCCGCTACTGTCCTGGGTCACTGTCACCCCCGTTACTGTCCTGGGCCAGTGTCACCCCGCTACTGTCCTGGGCCAGTGTCACCCCGCTACTGTCCTGGACCACTGTCACCCCCGCTACTGTCCTGGGTCAGTGTCACTCCGCTACTGTCCTCGGTCACTGTCACCCCGCTTCTGTCCTGGGTCACTGTCACCACGCTACTGTCCTGGGTCACTGTCACCCCGCTACTGTCCTGGGTCACTGTCACCCCGCTACTGTCCTGGGTCACTGTCACCCCGCTACTGTCCTGGGTCACTGTCACCCCGCTACTGTCCTTGGTCACTGTCACCCCCGCTACTGTCCTGGGTCACTGTCACCCCGCTACTGTCCTTGGTCACTGTCACCCCGCTACTGTCCTGGGCCACTGTCACCCCGCTACTGTCCTTGGTCACTGTCACCCCGCTACTGTCCTGGGCCAGTGTCAACCCGCTACTGTCCTGGGCCAGTGTCACCCCCGCTACTCTCCTGGGCCAGTGTCATCCCGCTACTGTTTTGGGTCACTGTCACCCCGCTACTGCCCTGGGCCACTGTCACCCCCGCTACTGTCCTGGGCCACTGTCACCCCTTCTACTGTCTTGGGTCACTGTCACCCCGCTACTGTCCTGGGCCAGTGTCACCCCGCTACTGTCCTGGGCCAGTGTCACCCCCGCTACTGTCCTGGGCCACTGTCACCCCTTCTACTGTCTTGGGTCACTGTCACCCCGCTACTGTCCTGGGCCAGTGTCACCCCGCTACTGTCCTGGGCCAGTGTCACCCCCGCTACTGTCCTGGGCCAGTGTCACCCCGCTACTGTCCTGGGCCACTGTCACCCCGCTACTGTCCTGGGCCAGTGTCACCCCGCTACTGTCCTGGGCCAGTGTCACCATGCTACTGCCCTGGGCCACTGTCACCCCCGCTACTGTCCTGGGCCAGTGTCACCCCGCTACTGTCCTGGGCCAGTGTCACCCCGCTACTGCCCTGGGTCACTGTCACCCCCGCTACTGTCCTGGGCCAGTGTCACCCCGCTACTGCCCTGCGTCACTGTCACTTCCGCTACTGTCCTGGGCCAGTGTCACCCCGCTACTGTCCTGGGTCACTGTCACCCCGCTACTGTCCTGGGTCACTGTCACCCCGCTATTGTCCTGGGCCAGTGTCACCCCGCTACTGCCCTGGGTCACTGTCACCCCCGCTACTGTCCTGGGCCAGTGTCACCCCGCTACTGCCCTGGGCCACTGTCACCCCTGCTACTGTCCTGGGCCAGTGTCACCCCGCTACTGCCCTATGTCACTGTCACCCCCAATACTGTCCTGGGCCACTGTCAGCCCCGCCACCTCACCCCCACCTCACCTCACTCCACCTCACCCCTCCTCACCTCACCTCACCCCCCCCCCCCCCCCCCTCACCTCACCCCACCTCACCCCACCTCACCTCACCCCCCCCCCCACCCCCACCTCACCCACCTGACCTCACCTCGCCCCCCACCTCACCTCACCTCACCCCATCCCACCTCACCCCCACCCCACCTCACCTCACCCCACCTCACCTCACCCAACCCCACCTCACCCCACCTCACCTCACCCCACCCACCCCACCCCACTCCACCTCACCTCACCCCACCTCACCCCACCCCCCACCTCACCTCACCCCACCTCACCCCCCCCCCCACCTCACCTCACCCCACCTCACCCCACCCCCACCTCACCTCACCCCACCTCACCCCACCTCACCTCACCTCACCCCACCTCACCCCACCTCACCTCACCCACCCCACCCCACCTCACCTCACCTCACCCCCCTTACCCCACCTCACCCCACCTAACCTCACCCCATCTCACCCCCCTCACCCCACCTCACCCCACCTCACCTCACCCCATCTCACCCCCCTCACCCCACCTCACCCCACCGCACCCCACCTCACCTCACCTCACCCCACCCCACCCCACCTCACCTCACCCCACCCCACCCCATCCCACCCCACCCCACCTCACCTCACCCCACCTCACCCCACATCACCCCCCCCACCTCACCTCACCCCACCTCACCTCACCCCACCACCTCACCTCACCACACCTCACCCCACCTCACCCCACCCCCACCTCACCTCACCCCACCTCACCCCCCACCTCACCCCCCCCCACCTCACCCCCCCTCACCCCCCACCCCACCTCACCTCACCTCACCTCACCTCACCCCACCTCACCCCCACCTCATCTCACCTCACCCCACCTCACCCCACCTCACCCCCACCTCACCTCACCCCACCTCAACCCACCTCACCCCCCTCACCCCACCCCACCCCACCTCACCCCACCTCACCTCACCCCACCCCACCTCACCCCACCTCACCCCACCCCACCCCACCTCACCTCACCTCACATAACCTCACCTAACTGATGTACCCACGTATAGAAAACTTGACTGTTCGTCAGCCACTGATCAGCAGCTATGATATTATGTCCGTAGACGATTTTGGGGTCACAAAAGTCTGCATCATTCCCCCGAACAGGATGGGTGGCGGCGGGACCTGGGTGACACACTCTCACATCACTCCCCCGGACAGGATGGGTGGCGGCGGGACCTGGGTGACACACTCTCACACACAACAGTCCAGGGGCCAGATTCACGAAAGCACTTACGCAAACACTTACGAACCTGTACATCTTTTCTCAATCTTTGGCGACTTTGATTCCAGTTATTAAACAGTTAGTGAGCTGCGAAGCACCAGGAGGCTGTTTATAACAATAACAACAGTTGATTGACAAGTTTTCATGCTTGTAAACTGTTTAATAAATGTAACCAAAGCCGTCAAAGATTGGGGAAAGATGTACACGTTCGTAAGTGCTTGCGTAACTGCTTTCGTGAATCTGGCCCCAGAAATATAAAGATATCAGGAAAAGTTTTCCTGATCAACTGACGTTTAGAAGAATGTTGATGGCCAGGAGCAGGTGGCGGAGGAGGGTAAGGGGCCCAGACGCCCCCAAGAGAGCAGGGGCCGCGAGGGTAAGGGCCCAGACGCCCCCAAGAGAGCAGGGGCCGCGGGGACCATCTTGAGCAACTCCTAACAACTCAAAATATTACCTTCTGCCAAAGCACGTAAGAGGCGCGGGGAGGCGCGGGCACCTGAGACTAATAAGAGAGACTTCCGCCAGCCATCAGAAGCCGCTACACCAAACCCGCATCTTGCAGGAAGTAAGAATGAAAGAGCAGAGGAGTAAGTTTCCTTGTCGTGGCGGCCATGAGGCACACAGGCCAGGAAATAAAGTAAGGAGTCAAGCCAGACGAGGCTGCACAACTGGCTCCGAGGAGGACTCAGGGACCTATATTGTCTTGACCAAAATTTGAAAGTCGACGAGAATAAGAAGATGGTGTGGAGGCTGACTTAAGAGGAGGCAGCGTACTGGGGGGAGGGAGAGAGAGGGAGAGAGAGAGAGAGAGAGAGAGAGAGAGAGAGAGAGAGAGAGAGAGAGAGAGAGAGAGAGAGAGAGAGAGAGAGAGAGAGAGAGAGAGACAGAGACAGAGAGAAAGGGAAGTGTTACCAGAACAATTAATATATTATTGTAATGAAAGTCAGTATTTATGTATAAGCAAATGACATTAATAACATCGTTAGATAACACTTAAGACTTATTTATAAGTATAAGTATTATAAGTAAGTATAAGTAACTATAACTAGTAACACAACTATAACTAGTGAACACAACTATAACTAGTGAACACAACTATAACTAGTGAACACCACTATAACTAGTGAACACAACTATAACTAGTGAACACCACTATAACTAGTGAACACAACTATAACTAGTGAACACAACTATAACTAGTGAACACAACTATAACTAGTGAACACAACTATAACTAGTGAACACAACTATAACTAGTGAACACAACTATAACTAGTGAACACAACTATAACTAGTGAACACCACTATAACTAGTGAACACAACTATAACTAGTGAACACCACTATAACTAGTGAACACCACTATAACTAGTGAACACCACTATAACTAGTGAACACAACTATAACTAGTGAACACAACTATAACTAGTGAACACAACTATAACTAGTGAACACAACTATAACTAGTGAACACCACTATAACTAGTGAACACAACTATAACTAGTGAACACCACTATAACTAGTGAACACCACTATAACTAGTGAACACTATAACTAGTGAACACCACTATAACTAGTGAACACCACTATAGTGAACACAGTTCTGTCTGGTGTTGGTCACAGTATTTAAGGTAAGATAACACACAGTAGCCTAACTTCTCTCTTAAGAGCGAAGTTCTTATGAAGTTTACACAGCCCGCGAGCTCTGAAGAGCTGTAGGCTTACGTCTGGAGCACCTGGGTGTTAACACCTCCTTTGATGAGCTGTGTGCACCTACACTGTCTCACACTGTGTGCACCACCACTGTCAGTCTCACACTGTGTGCACCACCACTGTCTCACACTGTGTGCACCACCACTGTCTCACACTGTGTGCACCACCACTGTCAGTCTCACACTGTGTGCACCACCACTGTCTCACACTGTGTGCACCACCACTGTCAGTCTCACACTGTGTGCACCAACACTGTCTCACACTGTGTGCACCACCACTGTCTCACACTGTGCACCAACACTGTCAGTCTCACACTGTGTGCACCAACACTGTCAGTCTCACACTGTGTGCACCTACACTGTCAGTCTCACACTGTGTGCACCAACACTGTCAGTCTCACACTGTGTGCACCACCACTGTCAGTCTCACACTGTGTGCACCACCACTGTCAGTCTCACACTGTGTGCACCACCACTGTCAGTCTCACACTGTGTGCACCAACACTGTCTCACACTGTGTGCACCACCACTGTCTCACACTGTGTGCACCAACACTGTCTCACACTGTGTGCACCACCACTGTCTCACACTGTGTGCACCAACACTGTCAGTCTCACACTGTGTGCACCAACACTGTCAGTCTCACACTGTGTGCACCACCACTGTCAGTCTCACACTGTGTGCACCAACACTGTCAGTCTCACACTGTGTGCACCAACACTGTCTCACACTGTGTGCACCAACACTGTCAGTCTCACACTGTGTGCACCAACACTGTCTCACACTGTGTGCACCAACACTGTCAGTCTCACACTGTGTGCACCAACACTGTCAGTCTCACACTGTGTGCACCAACACTGTCTCTCTCACACTGTGTGCACCAACACTGTCAGTCTCACACTGTGTGCACCACCACTGTCTCACACTGTGTGCACCAACACTGTCTCACACTGTGTGCACCAACACTGTCTCACACTGTGTGCACCTACACTGTCAGTCTCACACTGTGTGCACCAACACTGTCAGTCTCACACTGTGTGCACCACCACTGTCAGTCTCACACTGTGTGCACCACCACTGTCTCACACTGTGTGCACCAACACTGTCTCACACTGTGTGCACCAACACTGTCTCACACTGTGTACACCACAACTGTCTCACACTGTGTGCACCACCACTGTCTCACACTGTGTGCACCACCACTGTCAGTCTCACACTGTGTGCACCACCACTGTCTCACACTGTGTGCACCTACACTGTCAGTCTCACACTGTGTGCACCAACACTGTCAGTCTCACACTGTGTGCACCAACACTGTCAGTCTCACACTGTGTGCACCTACACTGTCAGTCTCACACTGTGTGCACCAACACTGTCTCACACAGTGTGAACCACCACTGTCTCACACTGTGTGCACCACCACTGTCTCACACTGTGTGCACCACCACTGTCAGTCTCACACTGTGTGCACCACCACTGTCAGTCTCACACTGTGTGCACCACCACTGTCAGTCTCACACTGTGTGCACCAACACTGTCAGTCTCACACTGTGTGCACCAACACTGTCAGTCTCACACTGTGTGCACCAACACTGTCAGTCTCACACTGTGTGCACCAACACTGTCAGTCTCACACTGTGTGCACCAACACTGTCAGTCTCACACTGTGTGCACCAACACTGTCTCACACTGTGTGCACCAACACTGTCTCACACTGTGTGCACCTACACTGTCAGTCTCACACTGTGTGCACCACCACTGTCAGTCTCACACTGTGTGCACCAACACTGTCTGTCTCACACTGTGTGCACCAACACTGTCTCACACTGTGTGCACCACCACTGTCTCACACTGTGTGCACCAACACTGTCAGTCTCACACTGTGTGCACCACCACTGTCAGTCTCACACTGTGTGCACCAACACTGTCAGTCTCACACTGTGTGCACCACCACTGTCAGTCTCACACTGTGTGCACCTACACTGTCAGTCTCACACTGTGTGCACCAACACTGTCAGTCTCACACTGTGTGCACCACCACTGTCAGTCTCACACTGTGTGCACCACCACTGTCAGTCTCACACTGTGTGCACCAACACTGTCAGTCTCACACTGTGTGCACCACCACTGTCAGTCTCACACTGTGTGCACCACCACTGTCTCACACTGTGTGCACCACCACTGTCAGTCTCACACTGTGTGCACCACCACTGTCTGTCTCACACTGTGTGCACCACCACTGTCTCACACTGTGTGCGCCAACACTGTCAGTCTCACACTGTGTGCACCACCACTGTCTGTCTCACACTGTGTGCACCACCACTGTCAGTCTCACACTGTGTGCACCAACACTGTCAGTCTCTCACTGTGTGCACCACCACTGTCTCACACTGTGTGCACCACCACTGTCAGTCTCACACTGTGTGCACCACCACTGTCAGTCTCACACTGTGTGCACCTACACTGTCAGTCTCACACTGTGTGCACCACCACTGTCTCACACTGTGTGCACCACCACTGTCAGTCTCACACTGTGTGCACCTACACTGTCAGTCTCACACTGTGTGCACCTACACTGTCAGTCTCACACTGTGTGCACCAACACTGTCAGTCTCACACTGTGTGCACCTACACTGTCTCACACTGTGTGCACCACCACTGTCAGTCTCACACTGTGTGCACCACCACTGTCAGTCTCACACTGTGTGCACCAACACTGTCTCACACTGTGTGCACCACCACTCTCTCACACTGTGTGCACCACCACTGTCTCACACTGTGTGCACCACCACTGTCTCACACTGTGTGCACCACCACTGTCAGTCTCACACTGTGTGCACCACCACTGTCTCACACTGTGTGCACCACCACTGTCAGTCTCACACTGTGTGCACCACCACTGTCTCACACTGTGTGCACCTACACTGTCAGTCTCACACTGTGTGCACCACCACTGTCTCACACTGTGTGCACCAACACTGTCAGTCTCACACTGTGTGCACCAACACTGTCAGTCTCACACTGTGTGCACCACACAGTCTCACACTGTGTGCACCACCACTGTCTCACACTGTGTGCACCAACACTGTCAGTCTCACACTGTGTGCACCACCACTGTCAGTCTCACACTGTGTGCACCACCACACTGTCACACTGTGTGCACCAACACTGTCAGTCTCACACTGTGTGCACCAACACTGTCTCACACTGTGTGCACCACCACTGTCTCACACTGTGTGCACCAACACTGTCTCACACTGTGTGCACCACCACTGTCTCACACTGTGTGCACCAACACTGTCAGTCTCACACTGTGTGCACCACCACTGTCTCACACTGTGTGCACCACCACTGTCTCACACTGTGTGCACCTACACTGTCAGTCTCACACTGTGTGCACCACCACTGTCAGTCTCACACTGTGTGCACCTACACTGTCAGTCTCACACTGTGTGCACCACCACTGTCTCACACTGTGTGCACCACCACTGTCTCACACTGTGTGCACCACCACTGTCTCACACTGTGTGCACCACCACTGTCTCACACTGTGTGCACCAACACTGTCTCACACTGTGTGCACCAACACTGTCTCACACTGTGTGCACCACCACTGTCTCACACTGTGTGCACCACCACTGTCTCACACTGTGTGCACCACCACTGTCTCACACTGTGTGCACCAACACTGTCTCACACTGTGTGCACCAACACTGTCTCACACTGTGTGCACCACCACTGTCTCACACTGTGTGCACCAACACTGTCTCACACTGTGTGCACCACCACTGTCTCACACTGTGTGCACCACCACTGTCTCACACTGTGTGCACCTACACTGTCAGTCTCACACTGTGTGCACCACCATTGTCAGTCTCACACTGTGTGCACCTACACTGTCAGTCTCACACTGTGTGCACCACCACTGTCTCACACTGTGTGCACCACAACTGTCAGTCTCACACTGTGTGCACCAACACTGTCTCACACTGTGTGCACCACCACTGTCTCACACTGTGTGCACCTACACTGTCTCACACTGTGTGCACCACCACTGTCTCACACTGTGTGCACCTACACTGTCAGTCTCACACTGTGTGCACCACCACTGTCAGTCTCACACTGTGTGCACCACAACTGTCAGTCTCACACTGTGTGCACCAACACTGTCTCACACTGTGTGCACCACCACTGTCTCACACTGTGTGCACCACCACTGTCTCACACTGTGTGCACCTACACTGTCAGTCTCACACTGTGTGCACCACCACTGTCTCACACTGTGTTCACCACCACTGTCAGTCTCACACTGTGTGCACCACCACTGTCAGTCTCACACTGTGTGCACCACCACTGTCAGTCTCACACTGTGTGCACCACAACTGTCAGTCTCACACTGTGTGCACCAACACTGTCTCACACTGTGTGCACCACCACTGTCTCACACTGTGTGCACCTACACTGTCAGTCTCACACTGTGTGCACCACCACTGTCTCACACTGTGTGCACCACCACTGTCAGTCTCACACTGTGTGCACCACCACTGTCAGTCTCACACTGTGTGCACCACCACTGTCAGTCTCACACTGTGTGCACCAACACTGTCTCACACTGTGTGCACCACCACTGTCTCACACTGTGTGCACCAACACTGTCAGTCTCACACTGTGTGCACCACCACTGTCAGTCTCACACTGTGTGCACCACCACTGTCAGTCTCACACTGTGTGCACCAACACTGTCTCACACTGTGTGCACCACCACTGTCTCACACTGTGTGCACCAACACTGTCAGTCTCACACTGTGTGCACCACCACTGTCAGTCTCACACTGTGTGCACCACCACTGTCAGTCTCACACTGTGTGCACCAACACTGTCAGTCTCACACTGTGTGCACCAACACTGTCAGTCTCACATTGTGTGCACCACCACTGTCAGTCTCACACTGTGTGCACCAACACTGTCTCACACTGTGTGCACCACCACTGTCTCACACTGTGTGCACCACCACTGTCAGTCTCACACTGTGTGCACCACCACTGTCAGTCTCACACTGTGTGCACCACCACTGTCTCACACTGTGTGCACCAACACTGTCAGTCTCACACTGTGTGCACCTACACTGTCAGTCTCACACTGTGTGCACCAACACTGTCAGTCTCACACTGTGTGCACCTACACTGTCAGTCTCACACTGTGTGCACCTACACTGTCAGTCTCACACTGTGTGCACCAACACTGTCAGTCTCACACTGTGTGCACCACCACTGTCAGTCTCACACTGTGTGCACCAACACTGTCAGTCTCACACTGTGTGCACCACCACTGTCAGTCTCACACTGTGTGCACCACCACTGTCAGTCTCACACTGTGTGCACCAACACTGTCAGTCTCACACTGTGTGCACCACCACTGTCTCACACTGTGTGCACCAACACTGTCAGTCTCACACTGTGTGCACCACCACTGTCAGTCTCACACTGTGTGCACCAACACTGTCTCACACTGTGTGCACCACCACTGTCTCACACTGTGTGCACCACCACTGTCTCACACTGTGTGCACCACCACTGTCAGTCTCACACTGTGTGCACCACCACCGTCAGTCTCACACTGTGTGCACCAACACTGTCAGTCTCACACTGTGTGCACCACCACTGTCAGTCTCACACTGTGTGCACCACAACTGTCAGTCTCACACTGTGTGCACCAACACTGTCTCACACTGTGTGCACCACCACTGTCTCACACTGTGTGCACCACCACTGTCTCACACTGTGTGCACCTACACTGTCAGTCTCACACTGTGTGCACCACCACTGTCTCACACTGTGTGCACCACCACTGTCAGTCTCACACTGTGTGCACCACCACTGTCAGTCTCACACTGTGTGCACCACCACTGTCAGTCTCACACTGTGTGCACCACAACTGTCAGTCTCACACTGTGTGCACCAACACTGTCTCACACTGTGTGCACCACCACTGTCTCACACTGTGTGCACCTACACTGTCAGTCTCACACTGTGTGCACCACCACTGTCTCACACTGTGTGCACCACCACTGTCAGTCTCACACTGTGTGCACCACCACTGTCAGTCTCACACTGTGTGCACCACCACTGTCAGTCTCACACTGTGTGCACCAACACTGTCTCACACTGTGTGCACCACCACTGTCTCACACTGTGTGCACCAACACTGTCAGTCTCACACTGTGTGCACCACCACTGTCAGTCTCACACTGTGTGCACCACCACTGTCAGTCTCACACTGTGTGCACCAACACTGTCAGTCTCACACTGTGTGCACCAACGCTGTCAGTCTCACATTGTGTGCACCACCACTGTCAGTCTCACACTGTGTGCACCAACACTGTCTCACACTGTGTGCACCACCACTGTCTCACACTGTGTGCACCACCACTGTCAGTCTCACACTGTGTGCACCACCACTGTCAGTCTCACACTGTGTGCACCACCACTGTCTCACACTGTGTGCACCAACACTGTCAGTCTCACACTGTGTGCACCTACACTGTCAGTCTCACACTGTGTGCACCAACACTGTCAGTCTCACACTGTGTGCACCTACACTGTCAGTCTCACACTGTGTGCACCTACACTGTCAGTCTCACACTGTGTGCACCAACACTGTCAGTCTCACACTGTGTGCACCACCACTGTCAGTCTCACACTGTGTGCACCAACACTGTCAGTCTCACACTGTGTGCACCACCACTGTCAGTCTCACACTGTGTGCACCACCACTGTCAGTCTCACACTGTGTGCACCACCACTGTCAGTCTCACACTGTGTGCACCACCACTGTCTCACACTGTGTGCACCAACACTGTCAGTCTCACACTGTGTGCACCACCACTGTCAGTCTCACACTGTGTGCACCAACACTGTCTCACACTGTGTGCACCACCACTGTCTCACACTGTGTGCACCACCACTGTCTCACACTGTGTGCACCACCACTGTCAGTCTCACACTGTGTGCACCACCACCGTCAGTCTCACACTGTGTGCACCAACACTGTCAGTCTCACACTGTGTGCACCACCACTGTCAGTCTCACACTGTTTGCACCTACACTGTCAGTCTCACACTGTGTGCACCACCACTGTCAGTCTCACACTGTGTGCACCTACACTGTCAGTCTCACACTGTGTGCACCACCACTGTCAGTCTCACACTGTGTGCACCTACACTGTCAGTCTCACACTGTGTGCACCACCACTGTCAGCCTCACACTGTGTGCACCACCACTGTCAGTCTCACACTGTGTGCACCTACACTGTCAGTCTCACACTGTGTGCACCTACACTGTCAGTCTCACACTGTGTGCACCACCACTGTCAGTCTCACACTGTGTGCACCACCACTGTCTCACACTGTGTGCACCACCACTGTCAGTCTCACACTGTGTGCACCACCACTGTCAGTCTCACACTGTGTGCACCAACACTGTGTGCACCAACACTGTGTGCACCACCACTGTCAGTCTCACACTGTGTGCACCACCACTGTCTCACACTGTGTGCACCACCACTGTCAGTCTCACAGTGTGTGCACCAACACTGTGTGCACCAACACTGTGTGCACCAACACTGTCCACCAACACTGTGTGCACCAACACTGTCAGTCTCACACTGTGTGCACCAACATTGTCCACCAACACTGTGTGCACCACCACTGTCAGTCTCACACTGTGTGCACCACCACTGTCAGTCTCACACTGTGTGCACCACCACTGTCAGTCTCACACTGTGTGCACCAACACTGTCCACCAACACTGTGTGCACCACCACTGTCAGTCTCACACTGTGTGCACCAACACTGTCCACCAACACTGTGTGCACCTACACTGTCAGTCTCACACTGTGTGCACCACCACTGTCAGTCTCACACTGTGTGCACCACCACTGTCTCACACTGTGTGCACCACCACTGTCTCACACTGTGTGCACCACCACTGTCAGTCTCACACTGTGTGCACCAACACTGTGTGCACCAACACTGTGTGCACCAACACTGTCCACCAACACTGTGTGCACCAACACTGTGTGCACCAACACTGTGTGCACCAACACTGTCAGTCTCACACTGTGTGCACCATTCCCTTGTTAAATGTGTCCTATATGTGTCCCTGCCCAAGAATGTGTCCCTGCCCAAGAATGTGTCCCTGCCCAAGAATGTGTCCCTGCCCAAGAATGTGTCCCTGCCCAAGAATGTGTCCCTGCATAAGAATGTGGCCCTGCCCAAGAATGTGTCCCTGTCCAAGAATGTTTCACGGCCCAAGAATGTGTCCCTGCCCAAGAATGTGTCCCTGCCCAAGAATGTGTCCCTGCCCAAGAATGTGTCCCTGCCCAAGAATGTGTCCCTGCCCAAAAATGTGTCCCTGCCCAAGAATGTGTCCCTGCCCAAGAATGTGTCCCTGCCCAAGAATGTGTCCCTGCCCAAGAATGTGTCCCTGCCCAAGAATGTGTCCCTGACCAAGAATGTGTCCCTGTCCAAGAATGTGTCCCTGCCCAAGAATGTGTCCCTGCCCAAGAATATGTCCCTGCCCAAGAATGTGTCCCTGCCCAAGAATGTGTCCCTGCCCAAGAATGTGTCCCTGCCCAAGAATGTGGCCCTGCCCAAGAATGTGTCCCTGCATAAGAATGTGGCCCTGCCCAATAATGTGTCCCTGTCCAAGAATGTTTCACTGCCCAAGAATGTGTCCCTGCCCAAGAATGTGTCCCTGCCCAAGAATGTGTCCCTGCCCAAGAATGTGTCCCTGCCCAAGAATGTGTCCCTGCCCAAGAATGTGTCCCTGCATAAGAATGTGGCCCTGCCCAAGAATGTGTCCCTGTCCAAGAATGTTTCACTGCCCAAGAATGTGTCCCTGCCCAAGAATGTGTCCCTGCCCAAGAATGTGTCCCTGCCCAAGAATGTGTCCCTGCATAAGAATGTGGCCCTGCCCAATAATGTGTCCCTGTCCAAGAATGTTTCACTGCCCAAGAATGTGTCCCTGCCCAAGAATGTGTCCCTGCCCAAGAATGTGTCCCTGCCCAAGAATGTGTCCCTGCCCAAGAATGTGTCCCTGCCCAAGAATGTGTCCCTGCCCAAGAATGTGTCCCTGCATAAGAATGTGGCCCTGCCCAAGAATGTGTCCCTGTCCAAGAATGTTTCACTGCCCAAGAATGTGTCCCTGCCCAAGAATGTGTCCCTGCCCAAGAATAAGTCCCTGCCCAAGAATGTGTCCCTGCCCAAGAATATGTCCCTGCATAAGAATGTGTCCCTGTCCAAGAATGTGTCCCTGCCCAAGAATGTGGCCCTGCCCAAGAATGTGTCCCTGCCCAAGAATGTGTCCCTGCCCAAGAATGTGGCCCTGCCCAAGAATGTGTCCCTGCCCAAGAATGTGTCCCTGCCCAAGAATGTGTCCCTGCATAAGAATGTGGCCCTGCCCAATAATGTGTCCCTGTCCAAGAATGTTTCACTGCCCAAGAATGTGTCCCTGTCCAAGAATGTTTCACTGCCCAAGAATGTGTCCCTGCCCAAGAATGTGTCCCTGCCCAAGAATGTGTCCCTGCCCAAGAATATGTCCCTGCATAAGAATGTGTCCCTGTCCAAGAATGTGTCCCTGCCCAAGAATGTGGCCCTGCCCAAAAATGTGTCCCTGCCCAAGAATGTGGCCCTGCCCAAGAATGTGTCCCTGTCCAAGAATGTGTCCCTGCACAAGAATGTGTCCCTGCCCAAGAATGTGTCCCTGCCCAAGAATGTGTCCCTGCCCAAGAATGTGTCCCTGCCCAAGAATGTGTCCCTGCCCAAGAATGTGTCCCTGCCCAAGAATGTGGCCCTGCCCAAGAATGTGCCCAAGAATCCCTGCCCAAGAATGTGTCCCTGCCCAAGAATGTGTCCCAAGAATGTGTCCCTGCCCAAGAATGTGTCCCTGCCCAAGAATGTGTCCCTGCCCAAGAATGTGTCCCTGCCCAAGAATGTGTCCCTGCCCAAGAATGTGTCCCTGCCCAAGAATGTGTCCCTGCCCAAGAATGTGTCCCTGCCCAAGAATGTGTCCCTGCCCAAGAATGTGTCCCTGCCCAAGAATGTGTCCCTGCCCAAGAATGTGTCCCTGCCCAAGAATGTGTCCCTGCCCAAGAATGTGTCCCTGCCCAAGAATGTGTCCCTGCCCAAGAATGTGTCCCTGCCCAAGAATGTGTCCCTGCCCAAGAATGTGTCCCTGCCCAAGAATGTGTCCCTGCCCAAGAATGTGTCCCTGCCCAAGAATGTGTCCCTGCCCAAGAATGTGTCCCTGCCCAAGAATGTGTCCCTGCCCTGCCCAGAATGTGTCCCTGCCCAAGAATGTGTCCCTGCCCAAGAATGTGTCCCTGCCCAAGAATGTGTCCCTGCCCAAGAATGTGTCCCTGCCCAAGAATGTGTCCCTGCCCAAGAATGTGTCCCTGCCCAAGAATGTGTCCCTGCCCAAGAATGTGTCCCTGCCCAAGAATGTGTCCCTGCCCAAGAATGTGTCCCTGCCAAGAATGTGTCCCTGCCCAAGAATGTCCCTGTCCAAGAATGTGTCCCTGCCCAAGAATGTGTCCCTGCCCAAGAATGTGTCCCTGCCCAAGAATGTGTCCCTGCCCAAGAATGTGTCCCTGCCCAAGAATGTGTCCCTGCCCAAGAATGTGTCCCTGCCCAAGAATGTGTCCCTGCCCAAGAATGTGTCCCTGCCCAAGAATGTGTCCCTGCCCAAGAATGTGTCCCTGCCCAAGAATGTGTCCCTGCCCAAGAATGTGTCCCTGCCCAAGAATGTGTCCCTGCCCAAGAATGTGTCCCTGCCCAAGAATGTGTCCCTGCACAAGAATGTGTCCCTGCCCAAGAATGTGTCCCTGCCCAAGAATGTGTCCCTGCCCAAGAATGTGTCCCTGCCCAAGAATGTGTCCCTGCCCAAGAATGTGTCCCTGCCCAAGAATGTGTCCCTGCCCAAGAATGTGTCCCTGCCCAAGAATGTGTCCCTGCACAAGAATGTGTCCCTGCCCAAGAATGTGTCCCTGCCCAAGAATGTGTCCCTGCCCAAGAATGTGTCCCTGCCCAAGAATGTGTCCCCCAAGAATGCCCTGCCCAAGAATGTGTCCCTGCCCAAGAATGTGTCCCTGCCCAAGAATGTGTCCCTGCCCAAGAATGTGTCCCTGCCCAAGAATGTGTCCCTGCACAAGAATGTGTGCCCAAGAATGCCCAAGAATGTGTCCCTGCCCAAGAATGTGTCCCTGCCCAAGAATGTGTCCCTGCCCAAGAATGTGTCCCTGCACAAGAATGTGTCCCTGCCCAAGAATGTGTCCCTGCCCAAGAATGTGTCCCTGCCCAAGAATGTGTCCCTGCCCAAGAATGTGTCCCTGCCCAAGAATGTGTCCCTGCCCAAGAATGTGTCCCTGCCCAAGAATGTGTCCCTGCCCCTGCCCAAGAATGTGTCCCTGCCCAAGAATGTGTCCCTGCCCAAGAATGTGTCCCTGCCCAAGAATGTGTCCCTGCCCAAGAATGTGTCCCTGCCCAAGAATGCCCTGCCCAAGAATGTGTCCCTGCCCAAGAATGTGTCCCTGCCCAAGAATGTGTCCCTGCCCAAGAATGTGTCCCTGCCCAAGAATGTGTCCCTGCCCAAGAATGTGTCCCTGCCCAAGAATGTGTCCCAAGAATGTGTCCCTGCCCAAGAATGTGTCCCTGCCCAAGAATGTGTCCCTGCCCAAGAATGTGTCCCTGCCCAAGAATGTGTCCCTGCCCAAGAATGTGTCCCTGCCCAAAGAATGTGTCCCTGCCCAAGAATGTGTCCCTGCCCAAGAATGTGTCCCTGCCCAAGAATGTGTCCCTGCCCAAGAATGTGTCCCTGCCCAAGAATGTGTCCCTGCCCAAGAATGTGTCCCTGCCCAAGAATGTGTCCCTGCCCAAGAATGTGTCCCTGCCCAAGAATGTGTCCCTGCCCAAGAATGTGTCCCTGCCCAAGAATGTGTCCCTGCCCAAGAATGTGTCCCTGCCCAAGAATGTGTCCCTGCCCAAGAATGTGTCCCTGCACAAGAATGTGTCCCTGCCCAAGAATGTGTCCCTGTCCAAGAATGTGTCCCTGCCCAAGAATGTGTCCCTGTCCAAGAATGTGTCCCTGCCCAAGAATGTGTCCCTGCCCAAGAATGTGTCCCTGCCCAAGAATGTGTCCCTGCACAAGAATGTGTCCCTGCCCAAGAATGTGTCCCTGTCCAAGAATGTGTCCCTGCCCAAGAATGTGTCCCTGTCCAAGAATGTGTCCCTGCCCAAGAATGTGTCCCTGCCCAAGAATGTGTCCCTGCCCAAGAATGTGTCCCTGCCCAAGAATGTGTCCCTGCCCAAGAATGTGTCCCTGCCCAAGA
This sequence comes from Procambarus clarkii, assembly GCF_020424385.1. Lineage (NCBI taxonomy): Eukaryota > Metazoa > Arthropoda > Malacostraca > Decapoda > Cambaridae > Procambarus > Procambarus clarkii. The sequence goes on from NC_059617.1 coordinate 554,687, forward strand.
ATGTGTCCCTGTCCAAGAATGTGTCCCTGCCCAAGAATGTGTCCCTCCCCAAGAATGTGTCCCTGCCCAAGAATGTGTCCCTGCCCAAGAATGTGTCCCTCTCTGGCGGTGTCCTGCGACTGTCAAAGAATATTTTATTTAGTTAAGGAGTCCTAAATTTGCATAATAAAGTTCTTATGAGGTTTAAGTGTACAATAAGATGCCAGGCACAGTACTGGTGGTACCTGGCACAGTACTGGTGGTACCTGGCACAGTAGTGGTGGTACCTGGCACAGTAGTGGTGGTACCTGGCACAGTACTGGTGGTACCTGGCACAGTACTGGTGGTACCTGGCACAGTACTGGTGGCACCTGGCACAGTACTGGTGGTACCTGGCACAGTACTGGTGGTACCTGGCACAGTAGTGGTGGTACCTGGCACAGTAGTGGTGGTACCTGGCACAGTAGTGGTGGTACCTGGCACAGTACTGGTGGCACCTGGCACAGTACTGGTGGTACCTGGCACAGTACTGGTGGCACCTGTCACAGTATTGGTGGTACCTGGCACAGTACTGGTGGTACCTGGCACAGTACTGGTGGTACCTGGCACAGTACTGGTGGTACCTGGCACAGTAGTGGTGGTACCTGGCACAGTACTGGTGGTACCTGGCACAGTACTGGTGGCACCTGACACAGTACTGGTGGTACCTGGCACAGTACTGGTGGCACCTGACACAATACTGGTGGTACCTGACACAGTACTGGTGGCACCTGACACAGTACTGGTGGTACCTGGCACAGTACTGGTGGTACCTGGCACAGTACTGGTGGCACCTGGCACAGTACTGGTGGTACCTGACACAGTACTGGTGGTACCTGGCACAGTACTGGTGGTACCTGGCACAGTACTGGTGGCACCTGACACAGTACTGGTGGTACCTGGCACAGTACTGGTGGTATCTGGCACAGTACTGGTGGTACCTGGCACAGTACTGGTGGTACCTGGCACAGTACTGGTGGTACCTGGCACAGTACTGGTGGTACCTGGCACAGTACTGGTGGTACCTGGCACAGTACTGGTGGTACCTGGCACAGTACTGGTGGTACCTGGCACAGTAGTGGTGGTACCTGGCACAGTACTGGTGGCACCTGGCACAGTACTGGTGGTTACCTGGCACAGTACTGGTGGTACCTGGCACAGTACTGGTGGTTACCTGGCACAGTACTGGTGGTTACCTGGCACATTACTGGTGCGTTACCTGGCACATTACTGGCGCGTTACCTGGCACATTACTGGTGCGTTACCTGGCACATTACTGGCGCGTTACCTGGCACATTACTGGCGCGTTACCTGGCACATTACTGGTGCGTTACCTGGCGCATTACTGGTGCGTTACCTGGCGCGTTACCTGGCACATTACTGGCGCGTTACCTGGCACATTACTGGTGCGTTACCTGGCACAGTACTGGTGCGTTACCTGGCACATTACTGGTGCGTTACCTGGCACATTACTGGTGCGTTACCTGGCACATTACTGGTGCGTTACCTGGCACATTACTGGTGCGTTACCTGGCACAGTACTGGTGGTTACCTGGCACAGTACTGGTGCGTTACCTGGCACAGTACTGGTGGTTACCTGGCACAGTACTGGTGCGTTACCTGGCGCGTTACCTGGCGCGTTACCTGGCACCTGGCACATTACTGGTGCGTTACCTGGCACATTACTGGCGCGTTACCTGGCACATTACTGGTGCGTTACCTGGCACAGTACTGGTGGTACCTGGCACAGTACTGGTGGTACCTGGCACAGTACTGGTGGTTACCTGGCGCGTTACTGGCGCGTTACCTGGCACATTACTGGTGCGTTACCTGGCACAGTACTGGTGGTTACCTGGCACAGTACTGGTGCGTTACCTGGCACATTACTGGTGCGTTACCTGGCACATTACTGGCGCGTTACCTGGCACATTACTGGCGCGTTACCTGGCACATTACTGGTGCGTTACCTGGCACATTACTGGTGCGTTACCTGGCACATTACTGGCGCGTTACCTGGCACATTACTGGTGCGTTACCTGGCGCATTACTGGTGCGTTACCTGGCACATTACTGGTGCGTTACCTGGCACATTACTGGCGCGTTACCTGGCACATTACTGGTGCGTTACCTGGCACATTACTGATGCGTTACCTGGCGCATTACTGGTGCGTTACCTGGCACATTACTGGCGCGTTACCTGGCACATTACTGGTGCGTTACCTGGCGCATTACTGGTGCGTTACCTGGCGTATTACTGGTGCGTTACCTGGCGCGTTACCTGGCACATTACTGGTGCATTACTGGCGCGTTACCTGGCACATTACTGGCGCGTTACCTGGCACATTACTGGTGCGTTACCTGGCACATTACTGGTGCGTTACCTGGCACAGTACTGGTGGTACCTGGCACAGTACTGGTGGTACCTGGCACAGTACTGGTGCGTTACCTGGCACAGTACTGGTGGTACCTGGCACAGTACTGGTGGTACCTGGCACAGTACTGGTGGTACCTGGCACAGTACTGGTGGTTACCTGGTGCAGTACTGGTGCGTTACCTGGCACAGTACTGGTGGTTACCTGGCACAGTACTGGTGGTTACCTGGCACAGTACTGGTGGTACCTGGCACAGTACTGGTGGTACCTGGCACAGTACTGGTGGTTACCTGGCACAGTACTGGTGGTTACCTGGCACAGTACTGGTGGTTACCTGGCACAGTACTGGTGGTTACCTGGCACAGTACTGGTGGTTACCTGGCACAGTACTGGTGCGTTACCTGGCACAGTACTGGTGGCACCTGGCACAGTACTGGTGGTTACCTGGCACAGTACTGGTGGTTACCTGGCACAGTACTGGTGGTTACCTGGCACATTACTGGTGCGTTACCTGGCACATTACTGGTGCGTTACCTGGCACATTACTGGTGCGTTACCTGGCACATTACTGGTGCGTTACCTGGCACATTACTGGCGCGTTACCTGGCACATTACTGGTGGTTACCTGGCACATTACTGGTGCGTTACCTGGCGTAGTACTGGTGCGTTACCTGGCACAGTACTGGTGCGTTACCTGGCACATTACTGGTGCACCTGGCCTGTACGCGTGGCACCTGGCACATTACTGGTGCATTACCTGGCACAGTACCTGGTGGTTACCTGGCACATTACTGGCGCGTTACCTGGCACATTACTGGCGCGTTACCTGGCACATTACTGGTGCGTTACCTGGCGCATTACTGGTGCGTTACCTGGCACATTACTGGTGCGTTACCTGGCACATTACTGGTGGTTACCTGGCACATTACTGGTGCGTTACCTGGCACATTACTGGTGCGTTACCTGGCACATTACTGGCGCGTTACCTGGCACATTACTGGTGCGTTACCTGGCACATTACTGGTGCGTTACCTGGCACATTACTGGTGTTACCTGTACTGGTGGTTACCTGGCACATTACTGGTGCGTTACCTGGCACATTACTGGTGCGTTACCTGGCGCATTACTGGTGCGTTACCTGGCACAGTACTGGTGCGTTACCTGGCGCGTTACCTGGCACGTTACCTGGCACATTACTGGTGCATTACCTGGCACAGTACTGGTGGTACCTGGCACATTACTGGTGCATTACCTGGCACAGTACTGGTGGTTACCTGGCACAGTACTGGTGGTACCTGGCACAGTACTGGTGGTACCTGGCACATTACTGGTGGTACCTGGCACATTACTGGTGGTTACCTGGCACGTTACTGGTGGTACCTGGCACAGTACTGGTGGTACCTGGCACATTACTGGTGGTACCTGGCACATTACTGGTGGTTACCTGGCACATTACTGGTGGTACCTGGCACAGTACTGGTGGTACCTGGCACAGTACTGGTGGTTACCTGGCACAGTACTGGTGGTACCTGGCACATTACTGGCGCGGTACCTGGCACAGTACTGGTGGTACCTGGCACAGTACTGGTGGTACCTGGCACAGTACTGGTGGTACCTGGCACAGTACTGGTGGTACCTGGCACAGTACTGGTGGTACCTGGCACAGTACTGGTGGTACCTGGCACAGTACTGGTGGTTACCTGGCACAGTACTGGTGGTACCTGGCACAGTACTGGTGGTACCTGGCACAGTACTGGTGGTACCTGGCACAGTACTGGTGCGTTACCTGGCACAGTACTGGTGGTTACCTGGCACAGTACTGGTGCGGCACCTGGTGCGCACCTGGCACAGTACTGGTGGCCCTGGCACGGTACTGGTGGCCCTGGCACATTACTGGTAGCACCTGACACAGTACTGGTGGCCCTGGCACAGTACTGTTGGTTCCTGGCACAGTACTGGTGGCCCTGACACAGTACTGGTGGTACCTGGCACAGTACTGGTGGTACCTGGCACATTACTGGTGGTACCTGGCACAGTACTGGTGGCCCTGGCACAGTACTGGTGGTACCTGACACAGTACTGATGGTACCTGGCACAGTACTGATTGCACCAAGCACAGTACTGGTGGCACCTGGCACAGTACTGATGGTACCTGGCACAGTACTGGTGGTACCTGGCACAGTACTGGTGGCACCTGGCACAGTACTGGTGGCACCTGGCACAGTACTGGTGGCACCTGGCACAGTACTGGTGGCACCTGGCACAGTACTGATGGTACCTGGCACAGTACTGGTGGTACCTGGCACAGTACTGGTGGTACCTGGCACAGTACTGGTGGCACCTGGCACAGTACTGGTGGTACCTGGCACAGTACTGGTGGCCCTGACACAGTACTGGTGGTACCTGGCACAATACTGATGGCACCTGGCACAGTACTGATGGCACCAAGCACAGTACTGGTGGCACCTGACACAGTACTGGTGGTACCTGGCACAGTACTGGTGGTACCTGGCACAGTACTGGTGGCACCTGGCACTGTACTGGTGGCACCTGGCACAGTACTGGTGGTACCTGGCACAGTACTGGTGGTACCTGGCACAGTACTGGTGGTACCTGGCACAGTACTGGGGGTACCTGACACAGTACTGGTGGTACCTGGCACAGTACTGGTGGCCCCTGGCACTGTACTGGTGGCACCTGGCACAGTACTGGTGGTACCTGGCACAGTACTGGGGGTACCTGACACAGTACTGGTGGCACCTGACACAGTACTCGTGGCATATGGCACAGTACTGGTGGTAACTGGCACAGTACTGGTGGTACCTGGCACAGTACTTGTGGTACCTGGCACAGTACTGGTGGCACCTGGCGCTGTACTGGTGGCACCTGGCACAGTACTGGTGGAACCTGGCACAGAACTTGTGGCACCTGGCACAGTACTGGTGGCCCTGACACAGTACTGGTGGTACCTGGCACAGTACTGGTGGTACCTGGCACATTAGTGGTGGTACCTGGCACAGTACTGGTGGCACCTGGCACTGTACTGGTGGCACCTGGCACAGTACTGGTGGTACCTGGCACATTACTGGTGGTACCTGGCACATTACTGGTGGTACCTGGCACTGTACTGGTGGTACCTGACACAGTACTAGTGGTACCTGGCACAGTACTGGTGGTACCTGGCACAGTACTGGTGGTACCTGGCACTGTACTGGTGGTACCTGGCACAGTACTGGTGGTACCTGGCACAGTACTGGTGGTACCTGGCACAGTACTGTTGGTACCTGGCACAGTACTGTTGGTACCTGGCACAGTACTGGTGGTACCTGGCACAGTACTGGTGGTACCTGGCACAGTACTGGTGGTACCTGGCACAGTACTGGTGGTACCTGGCACAGTACTGGTGGTACCTTGCACAGTACTGGTGGTACCTGGCACAGTACTGGTGGTACCTGGCACAGTACTGGTGGTACCTGGCACAGTAGTGATGATACTTGGCACAGTACTGGTAGCACCTGACACAGTACTGGTGGCCCTGGCACGGTACTGGTGGCCCAGGCACATTACTGGTAGCACCTGACACAGTACTGGTGGCCCTGGCACAGTACTGTTGGTTCCTGGCACAGTACTGGTGGCCCTGACACAGTACTGGTGGTACCTGGCACAGTACTGGTGGTACCTGGCACATTACTGATGGTACCTGGCACAGTACTGGTGGCCGTGACACAGTACTGGTGGTACCTGACACAGTACTGATGGTACCTGGCACAGTACTGATTGCACCAAGCACAGTACTGGTGGCACCTGGCACAGTACTGATGGTACCTGGCACAGTACTGGTGGTACCTGGCACAGTACTGGTGGCACCTGGCACAGTACTGGTGGCACCTGGCACAGTACTGGTGGCACCTGGCACAGTACTGGTGGCACCTGGCACAGTACTGATGGTACCTGGCACAGTACTGGTGGTACCTGGCACAGTACTGGTGGTACCTGGCACAGTACTGGTGGCACCTGGCACAGTACTGGTGGTACCTGGCACAGTACTGATGGCCCTGACACAGTACTGGTGGTACCTGGCACAATACTGATGGCACCTGGCACAGTACTGATGGCACCAAGCACAGTACTGGTGGTACCTGGCACAGTACTGGTGGTACCTGGCACAGTACTGGTGGTACCTGACACAGTACTGATGGCACCAAGCACAGTACTGGTGGTACCTGGCACAGTACTGATGGTACCTGACACAGTACTGATGGCACCAAGCACAGTACTGGTGGTACCTGGCACAGTACTGATGGTACCTGACACAGTACTGATGGCACCAAGCACAGTACTGGTGGTACCTGGCACAGTATTGATGGCACCTGGCACAGTACTGATGGCACCTGGCACAGTACTGATGGTACCTGGCACAGTACTGGTGGTACCTGGCACAGTACTGGTGGTACCTGGCACAGTACTGGTGGCACCCGGCACAGTACTGATGGCACCAAGCAGAGTACTGGTGGCACCTGGCACAGTACTGGTGGTACCCGGCACGGTACTGGTGGTACCTGGCAAAGTACTGGTGGCCCTGACACAGTACTGGTGGTACCAGGCACAGTACTGGTGGTACCTGGCACATTACTGGTGGTACCTGACACAGTACTGATGGTACCTGGCACAGTACTGGTGGTACCTGGCACAGTACTGGTGGTACCTGGCACAGTACTGATGGTACCTGGCACAGTACTGGTGGTACCTGGCACAGTACTGGTGGCACCTGGCACAGTACTGATGGTACCTGGCACAGTACTGGTGGTACCTGGCACAGTACTGATGGCACCAAGCACAGTACTGGTGGCACCTGGCACAGTACTGATGGTACCTGGCAAAGTACTGGTGGTACCTGGCACAGTACTGGTGGCACCTGGCACAGTACTGGTGGCACCTGACACAGTACTGGTGGTACCTGGCACAGTACTGGTGGCACCTGGCACAGTACTGGTGGTACCTGGCACAGTACTGGTGGCACCTGGCACAGTACTGATGGTACCTGGCACAGTACTGGTGGTACCTGGCACAGTACTGGTGGCACCTGGCACAGTACTGGTGGCACCTGGCACAGTACTGGTGGCACCTGGCACAGTACTGATGGTACCTGGCACAGTACTGGTGGTACCTGGCACAGTACTGGTGGTATATCTGGCACAGTACTGGTTGTACCTGGCACAGTACTGGTGGTATCTGGCACAGTACTGGTGGTACCTGGCACAGTACTGGTGGCACCTGGCACAGTACTGGTGGTACCTGGCACAGTACTGGTGGCACCTGGCACAGTACTGGTGGTACCTGGCACAGTACTGGTGGCACCTGGCACAGTACTGGTGGCACCTGGCACAGTACTGGTGGTACCTGGCACAGTACTGGTGGCACCTGGCACAGTACTGGTGGCACTACAGGTCACGTGACCGAGCTTATTAAGTGTCACCGAGACCGAGGGGGTCTGACGGCCGAGTGGACAGCGCTCAGGATTCGTAGTCCTAAGGTTCCGGGTTCGATCCCCGGCGGAGGCGGGAAACAAACGCGCAGAGTTTCTTTCACCCTGATGCTCTTGTTGCCTAGCAGTAAATAGGTACCTGGGAGTTAGACAGCTGGTACGGGCTGCTTCCCGGGGATGTGTAACAAAAGGTAGGCCTGGTCGAGGACCGGGCCGCGGGGACGCTAAGCCCCGGAAACCTCTAAAGATAACCTGAAGATAAGGAGACGCGCCATCCAGATGTTGGACGACGGCTTGTCACCTGCTACAGGCACGGGGGGTGACAGTGAAGGCCAGCTACAGGCACGGGGGTGACAGTGAAGGCCAGCTACAGGCACGGGGGTGACAGTGAAGGCCAGCTACAGGCACGGGGGTGACAGTGAAGGCCAGCTACAGGCACGGGGGTGACAGTGTAGGCCAGCTACAGGCGCGGGGGTGACAGTGTAGGCCAGCTACAGGCACGGGGGTGACAGTGTAGGCCAGCTACAGGCACGGGGGTGACAGTGTAGGCCAGCTACAGGCACGGGGGAGACAGTGTAGGCCAGCTACAGGCACGGGGGTGACAGTGTAGGCCAGCTACAGGCACGGGGGTGACAGTGAAGGCTAGCTACAGGCACGGGGGTGACAGTGTAGGCCAGCTACAGGCACGGGGGTGACAGTGAAGGCTAGCTACAGGCACGGGGGTGACAGTGTAGGCCAGCTACAGGCACGGGGGGTGACAGTGTAGGCCAGCTACAGGCACGGGGGGTGACAGTGTAGGCCAGCTACAGGCACGGGAGTGACAGTGTAGGCCAGCTACAGGCACGGGGGTGACAGTGTAGGCCAGCTACAGGCACGGGGGTGACAGTGAAGGCCAGCTACAGGCACGGGGGTGACAGTGAAGGCCAGCTACAGGCACGGGGGTGACAGTGTAGGCCAGCTACAGGCACGGGGGGTGACAGTGAAGGCTAGCTACAGGCACGGGGGTGACAGTGAAGGCTAGCTACAGGCACGGGGGGTGACAGTGTAGGCCAGCTACAGGCTCGGGGGTGACAGTGTAGGCCAGCTACAGGCACGGGGGTGATAGTGAAGGCCAGCTACAGGCACGGGGGGGTGACAGTGTAGGCCAGCTACAGGCACGGGGGTGACAGTGAAGGCCAGCTACAGGCACGGGGGTTGACAGTGCAGGCCAGCTACAGGCACGGGGGTGACAGTGAAGGCCAACTACAAGCACGGGGGTTGACAGTGTAGGCCAGCTACAGGCACGGGGGTTGACAGTGTAGGCCAGCTACAGGCACGGGGGTGACAGTGAAGGCCAGCTACAGGCACGGGGGTTGACAGTGTAGGCCAGCTACAGGCTCGGGGGTGACAGTGTAGGCCAGCTGCAGGCTCGGGGGGTGACAGTGAAGGCCAGCTACAGGCACGGGGGTGACACTGAAGGCCAGCTACAGGCTCGGGGGTGACAGTGTAGGCCAGCTACAGGCTCGGGGGTGACAGTGAAGGCCAGCTACAGGCACGGGGGTTGACAGTGTAGGCCAGCTACAGGCTCGGGGGTGACAGTGTAGGCCAGCTACAGGCACGGGGGTTGACAGTGTAGGCCAGCTACAGGCTCGGGGGTGACAGTGTAGGCCAGCTACAGGCACAGGGGTTGACAGTGTAGGCCAGCTACAGGCACGGGGGGTGACAGTGAAGGCTAGCTACAGGCACGGGGGTGACAGTGAAGGCCAGCTACAGGCACGGGGGTGACAGTGAAGGCCAGCTACAGGCACGGGGGGTGACAGTGAAGGCTAGCTACAGGCACGGGGGTGACAGTGAAGGCCAGCTACAGGCACGGGGGGTGACAGTGAAGGCCAGCTACAGGCACGGGGGTGACAGTGAAGGCCAGCTACAGGCACGGGGGGGTGACAGTGAAGGCCAGATACAGGCACGGGGGGTGACAGTGAAGGCCAGCTACAGGCACGGGGGTGACAGTGTAGGCCAGCTACAGGCACGGGGGTGACAGTGAAGGCCAGCTACAGGCACGGGGGGTGACAGTGTAGGCTAGCTACAGGCACGGGGGGTGACAGTGTAGGCTAGCTACAGGCACGGGGGGGGGTGACAGTGAAGGCCAGCTACAGGCACCGGGGGTGACAGTGAAGGCCAGCTACAGGCACCGGGGGTGACAGTGAAGGCCAGCTACAGGCACGGGGGGGTGACAGTGAATTCCAGCTACAGGCACGGGGGGTGACAGTGAAGGCCAGCTACAGGCACGGGGGTGACAGTGAAGGCCAGCTACAGGCACGGGGGGGTGACAGTGAAGGCCAGCTACAGGCACGGGGGTGACAGTGAAGGCCAGCTACAGGCACGGGGGGGTGACAGTGAAGGCCAGCTACAAGCACGGGGGTGACAGTGAAGGCCAGCTACAGGCACGGGGGTGACAGTGAAGGCCAGCTACAGGCACTGGGGTGACAGTGAAGGCCAGCTACAGGCACGGGGGGGGGGGTGACAGTGTAGGCCAGCTACAGGCACGGGGGTGACAGTGTAGGCTAGCTACAGGCACGGGTGGGGTGACAGTGAAGGCCAGCTACAGGCACGGGGGTGACAGTGTAGGCCAGCTACAGGCACGGGGGTAACAGTGTAGGCCAGCTACAGGCACGGGGGTGACAGTGAAGGCCAGCTACAGGCACGGGGGTGACAGTGTAGGCCAGCTACAGGCACGGGGGTAACAGTGTAGGCCAGCTACAGGCACGGGGGTGACAGTGAACGCCAGCTACAGGCACGGGGGGGTGACAGTGAAGGCCAGCTACAGGCACGGGGGGTGACAGTTTAGGCCAGCTACAGGCACGGGGGTGACAGTGTAGGCCAGCTACAGGCACGGGGGGTGACAGTGTAGGCCAGCTACAGGCACGGGGGGTGACAGTGTAGGCCAGCTACAGGCACGGGGGGTGACAGTGAAGGCCAGCTACAGGCTCGGGGGTGACAGTGAAGGCCAGCTACAGGCACGGGGGGTGACAGTTTAGGCCAGCTTCAGGCACGGGGGTGACAGTGTAGGCCAGCTACAGGCACGGGGGGTGACAGTGTATGCCAGCTACAGGCACGGGGGTGACAGTGAAGGCCAGCTACAGGCACGGGGGTGACAGTGTAGGCCAGCTACAGGCACGGGGGTGACAGTGTAGGCCAGCTACAGGCACGGGGGTGATAGTGTAGGCCAGCTACAGGCACGGGGGTGACAGTGTAGGCCAGCTACAGGCACGGGGGTGACAGTGTAGGCCAGCTACAGGCACGGGGGTGACAGTGAAAGCCAGCTACAGGCACGGGGGGGTGACAGTGAAGGCCAGCTACAGGCACGGGGGGTGACAGTTTAGGCCAGCTACAGGCACGGGGGTGACAGTGTAGGCCAGCTACAGGCACGGGGGGTGACAGTGTATGCCAGCTACAGGCACGGGGGTGACAGTGTAGGCCAGCTACAGGCACGGGGGTGACAGTGAAGGCCAGCTACAGGCACGGGGGTGACAGTGTAGGCCAGCTACAGGCACAGGGGTGACAGTGTAGGCCAGCTACAGGCACGGGGGTGATAGTGTAGGCCAGCTACAGGCACGGGGGTGACAGTGTAGGCCAGCTACAGGCACGGGGGGTGACAGTGTATGCCAGCTACAGACACGGGGGGTGATAGTGTAGGCCAGCTACAGGCACGGGGGTGACAGTGAAGGCTAGCTACAGGCACGGGGGTTGACAGTGTAGGCCAGCTACAGGCACGGGGGGTGACAGTGAAGGCTAGCTACAGGCACGGGGGTGACTGTGAAGGCTAGCTACAGGCACAGGGGTTGACAGTGTAGGCCAGCTACAGGCACGGGGGGTGACAGTGAAGGCAAGCTACAGGCACGGGGGTGACAGTGGAGGCTAGCTACAGGCACGGGGGTTGACAGTGTAGGCCAGCTACAGGCACGGGGGGTGACAGTGAAGGCTAGCTACAGGCACGGGGGTGACAGTGAAGGCTAGCTACAGGCACGGGGGGTGACAGTGTAGGCCAGCTACAGGCACGGGGGTGACAGTGAAGGCTAGCTACAGGCACGGGGGTTGACAGTGTAGGCCAGCTACAGGCACGGGGGTGACAGTGAAGGCTAGCTACAGGCACGGGGGTTGACAGTGTAGGCCAGCTACAGGCACGGGGGGTGACAGTGAAGGCTAGCTACAGGCACGGGGGTGACAGTGAAGGCTAGCTACAGGCACGGGGGGTGACAGTGTAGGCTAACTACAGGCACGGGGGTGACAGTGTAGGCCAGCTACAGGCACGGGGGGGGTGACAGTGAAGGCTAGCTACAGGCACGGGGGGTGACAGTGAAGGCCAGCTACAGGCACGGGGGGTGACAGTGTAGGCTAGCTACAGGCACGGGGGGTGACAGTGTAGGCCAGCTACAGGCACGGGGGTGACAGTGTAGGCCAGCTACAGGCACGGGGGTGACAGTGTAGGCCAGCTACAGGCACGGGGGTGACAAAAAATAGTAGTAGAAATAGTTGATTGATATTTGAAAGGCGGGCCGAAAGAGCAGAGCTCAACCCCCGCAAGCACAACTAGGTGAATATAACTAGGTGAATACACTCACATTTATACCATGCAAGGTGATGGAGAAGATTGTGAGAAAAAACCTAGTAACACATCTGGAGAGAAGAGACTTCGTGACAACCCATCAACATGGGTTCAGGGAGGGTAAATCTTGCCTTACAGGCTTGATAGAATTCTACGATCAGGTGACAAAGATTAAGCAAGAGAGAGAAGGATGGGCGGACTGCATTTTTTCGGACTGTCGGAAAGCCTTTGACACAGTACCCCATAAAAGGCTGATGCATAAGCTGGAGAGACAGGCAGGAGTAACTGGTAGGGCGCTCCAGTGGATAAGGGAGTACCTAAGCAATAGGAAGCAGAGAGTTACGGTGAGGGGAGAGACCTCAGACTGGCGTGAAGTCACCAGAGGAGTCCCACAGGGCTCTGTATTCGGACCTATCCTGTTTCTGATATACGTAAATAATCTCCCGGAGGGTATAGAATCATTCCTCTCAATGTTTGCTGACGACGCTAAAATTATGAGAAGGATTAAGACAGAGGAGGACAGCTTGAGGCTTCAAGAAGACCTGGACAAGCTGCTGGAATGGTCGAACAAATGGTTATTAGAGTTTAACCCAAGCAAATGTAATGTAATGAAGATAGGGGTAGGAAGCAGGAGACCAGATACAAGGTATCACTTGGGAGATGAAGTACTTCAAGAGTCAGAGAGAGAGAAAGACCTGGGGGTTGATATCACGCCAGACCTGTCCCCTGAAGTTCATATCAAGAGGATAACATCAGCAGCATATGCCAGGTTGGCTAACATAAGAACGGCCTTTAGAAACTTGTGTAAGGAATCTTTCAGAACATTATATACCACATATGTCAGACCGACCCTGGAGTATGCAGCTCCAGCATGGAGTCCATATCTAGTCAAGTATAAGACTAAACTGGAAAAGGTTCAAAGGTTTGCCACCAGACTAGCACCCGAGCTGAGAGGAATGAGCTACGAGGAGAGACTACGGGAATTAAACCTCACGTCACTAGGAGACAGAAGAGGTAGAGGGGACATGATCACCACATTCAAGATTCTCAGAGGAATTGATAAGATAGATAAAGACAGGCTATTTAACACAAGGGGAACACGCACAAGGGGACACAGGTGGAAATTGAGTGCCCAAATGAGCCACAGAGATATTAGAAAGACCTTTTTTAGTGTCAGAGTGGTTGACAAATGGAATGCATTAGGAAGTGATGTGGTGGAGGCTGACTCCATACACAGTTTCAAGTGTAGATATGATAGAGCCCAGTAGGCTCAGGAACCTGTACACCTGTTGATTGACAGTTGAGAGGCGGGACCAAAGAGCCAGAGCTCAACCCCCGCAAGCACAATTAGGTACCTAGGTAAGTACACACACACACACACAAGGAATCTTGATGAGGAATCCAAGAAATGCTGAAATCGACGGTTGCTCAACTTAAACTCAAATAGGTGCAAGGTCATGAGCGAGGGAAAGGAAATGAGAGGCTCGGTCGCACATGTCACAGGGAAGGAAAGATACATCTCGATTTATTAAAAAAATTGCAAGATTTTGTGATAGACAAAATACACAGCACATCAGCGGCATGTGCAAGGCCCCCCATGCAGAAATCCAGGCAAGTTATTTCGGGCAGTTTATGGTCAAAATTGTTGCAACTGTCCCGCTGGACATAAGCCTCGGGGTGACTAAATCCAGCGTTTTCTAAAAGTAGAATTTGTCGTTTTTTTTAAACGGTCTTTCTATTACACACAACCAGAACACTAACTCCAAAATGAATAAATTTAGGAAACATTTTGTAAGGTAAGAGCGGTCAGCGAATGGTGAGTGAGAGGAGGAGGAGGCCCAGGCTAATATTATGCATAGATTTAAATGTAGATATAAAAATAATGTAGTTAGTGGCTCCGGGATAATTGTACTACACGACCGACAGCTGAAAAGGTGGGGACGCAGAGCTGGAGCTTGGTTCTTGGTTGTGGGTGTGTGTCTATATATGTTTAATACACCCAAACACACACACACACACACATGTAATGAAACTAGGCAGTGGAAACAGGAGGCCAGACACTGGATACCGAATGGGAGATGAAGTCTTTCACAAAACGGACAGAGAGAAAGATCTAGGAGTTGATATCACTCCAAACCTGTCTCCTGAAGCCCACATCATGAGAATAACATCAGCGGCCTATGCAAGGCTGACTAACATCAGAATGTTAGCCAGCCTTCAGGAACCTGTGTATGGAATCATTCAGAACCATGTATACCACATATGTAAGACCAATCCTGGAATATGCGGCCCCAGCATGAAGCTTGAAAAAGTTCAAAGGTATGCGACTAGACTAGTCCCAGAACTAAGAGGCATGAATTACGAGGAAAGGCTGCGTGAACTGCACCTCATGTCGCTGGTAGACATAAGAATAAGGGGAGACATGATCACCACTTACAAAATTCTCAGGGGATTGACAGGGTAGACAAAGATGCATTATTTAACACGGGTGGGACACGAACAAGGGGACACAGGTGGAGACCGAGTACCCAGATGAGGCACAGAGACGTTAGAAAGAACTTTTTCAGTGTCAGAGTAGTTAACAGGTGGAATGCATTAGGCAGTGATGTGGTGGAGGCTGACTCCATACACAGTTTACAGTGTAGATATGATAGAGCCCAGTAGGCTCAGGAACCTGTACACTAGTTAATTGATAGTTTAGAGGCGGGACCAAAGAGCCGAAGCTCAACCCCCGCAAGCACAATTAGGAGAGTACATGTGACACCAAGCCAGGAAGCCTGACCCAGCGAGAAAAAGTCTAAGTCCTCTCTAAGTCCCAAACAACTTACTAACTTACACAAACAAGCGAAGAGAAAATACACACATGGTTTAGTTTTTTACTTCAAAGCAATTTTCACCGTGAAGTTTGACGTGTGTGACTGTGAGAGGCGCAGGAGTGTTGCGGGCGACCTGTTAGTGGGGGTGACTGTGAGGGGCGCGGGAGTGTTGCGGGCGACCTGTTAGTGGGGGTGACTGTGAGAGGCGCAGGAGTGTTGCGGGCGACCTGTTAGTGGGGGTGACTGTGAGGGGCGCAGGAGTGTTGCGGGCGACCTGTTAGTGGGGGTGACTGTGAGAGGCGCAGGAGTGTTGCGGGCGACCTGTTAGTGGGGGTGACTGTGAGGGGCGCGGGAGTGTTGTGGGCGACCTGTTAGTGGGGGTGACTGTGAGAGGCGCAGGAGTGTTGCGGGCGACCTGTTAGTGGGGGTTACTGTGAGAGGCGCAGGAGTGTTGTGGGCGACCTGTTAGTGGGGGTTACTGTGAGGGGCGCGGGAGTGTTGTGGGCGACCTGTTAGTGGGGGTGACTGTGAGAGGCGCAGGAGTGTTGCGGGCGACCTGTTAGTGGGGGTTACTGTGAGGGGCGCGGGAGTGTTGTGGGCGACCTGTTAGTGGGGGTGACTGTGAGAGTGTTGTGGGCGACCTGTTAGTGGGGGTGACTGTGAGAGGCGCGGGAGTGTTGTGGGCGACCTGTTAGTGTGGGTGACTGTGAGAGGCGCGGGAGTGTTGTGGGCGACCTGTTAGTGGGGGTGACTGTGAGGGGCGCGGGAGTGTTGTGGGCGACCTGTTAGTGTGGGTGACTGTGAGAGGCGCGGGAGTGTTGTGGGCGACCTGTTAGTGGGGGTGACTGTGAGGGGCGCGGGAGTGTTGTGGGCGACCTGTTAGTGGGGGTGACTGTGAGAGGCGCGGGAGTGTTGTGGGCGACCTGTAAGTGTGGGTGACTGTGAGGGGCGCGGGAGTGTTGTGGGCGACCTGTTAGTGTGGGTGACTGTGAGGGGCGCGGGAGTGTTGTGGGCGACCTGTTAGTGGGGGTGACTGTGAGGGGCGCGGGAGTGTTGTGGGCGACCTGTAAGTGTGGGTGACTGTGAGGGGCGCGGGAGTGTTGTGGGCGACCTGTTAGTGTGGGTGACTGTGAGGGGCGCGGGAGTGTTGTGGGCGACCTGTAAGTGTGGGTGACTGTGAGGGGCGCGGGAGTGTTGTGGGCGACCTGTTAGTGGGGGTGACTGTGAGGGGCGCGGGAGTGTTGTGGGCGACCTGTTAGTGTGGGTGACTGTGAGGGGCGCGGGAGTGTTGTGGGCGACCTGTTAGTGGGGGTGACTGTGAGGGGCGCGGGAGTGTTGTGGGCGACCTGTTAGTGGGGTGACTGTGAGAGGCGCGGGAGTGTTGTGGGCGACCTGTAAGTGTGGGTGACTGTGAGAGGCGCGGGAGTGTTGTGGGCGACCTGTTAGTGGGGGTGACTGTGAGGGGCGCGGGAGTGTTGTGGGCGACCTGTTAGTGGGGTGACTGTGAGAGGCGCGGGAGTGTTGTGGGCGACCTGTTAGTGGGGTGACTGTGAGAGGCGCGGGAGTGTTGTGGGCGACCTGTTAGTGTGGGTGACTGTGAGGGGCGCGGGAGTGTTGTGGGCGACCTGTTAGTGGGGTGACTGTGAGAGGCGCGGGAGTGTTGTGGGCGACCTGTTAGTGGGGTGACTGTGAGAGGCGCGGGAGTGTTGTGGGCGACCTGTTAGTGGGGTGACTGTGAGGGGCGCGGGAGTGTTGTGGGCGACCTGTTAGTGGGGTGACTGTGAGAGGCGCAGGAGTGAGTGTTGTGGGCGACCTGTTAGTGGGGTAACTGTGAGAGGCGCGGGAGTGTTGTGGGCGACCTGTTAGTGGGGTGACTGTGAGGGGCGCGGGAGTGAGTGTTGTGGGCGACCTGTTAGTGTGGGTGACTGTGAGGGGCGCGGGAGTGTTGTGGGCGACCTGTTAGTGGGGTGACTGTGAGGGGCGCGGGAGTGTTGTGGGCGACCTGTTAGTGGGGTGACTGTGAGGGGCGCGGGAGTGTTGTGGGCGACCTGTTAGTGGGTGTGACTGTGAGAGGCGCGGGAGTGTTGTGGGCGACCTGTTAGTGGGGTGACTGTGAGGGGCGCGGGAGTGTTGTGGGCGACCTGTTAGTGGGGGTGACTGTGAGGGGCGCGTGAGTGTTGTGGGCGACCTGTTAGTGGGGGTGACTGTGAGGGGCGCGGGAGTGTTGTGGGCGACCTGTTAGTGGGGGTGACTGTGAGAGGCGCGGGAGTGTTGTGGGCGACCTGTTAGTGGGGGTGACTGTGAGAGGCGCGGGAGTGTTGTGGGCGACCTGTTAGTGGGGGTGACTGTGAGGGGCGCGGGAGTGTTGTGGGCGACCTGTTAGTGGGGTGACTGTGAGTGGCGCGGGAGTGTTGTGGGCGACCTGTAAGTGTGGGTGACTGTGAGGGGCGCGGGAGTGTTGTGGGCGACCTGTTAGTGGGGGTGACTGTGAGGGGCGCGGGAGTGTTGTGGGCGACCTGTTAGTGGGGGTGACTGTGAGGGGCGCGGGAGTGTTGTGGGCGACCTGTTAGTGGGGGTGACTGTGAGAGGCGCGGGAGTGAGTGTTGTGGGCGACCTGTTAGTGGGGGTGACTGTGAGGGGCGCGGGAGTGTTGTGGGCGACCTGTTAGTGGGGGTGACTGTGAGGGGCGCGGAGTGAGTGTTGTGGGCGACCTGTTAGTGGGGGTGACTGTGAGGGGCGCGGGAGAGTGTTGTGGGCGACCTGTTAGTGGGGGTGACTGTGAGGGGCGCGGGAGTGAGTGTTGTGGGCGACCTGTTAGTGGGGGTGACTGTGAGGGGCGCGGGAGTGTTGTGGGCGACCTGTTAGTGGGGGTGACTGTGAGGGGCGCGGGAGTGTTGTGGGCGACCTGTTAGTGGGGGTGACTGGTTGTTAGCCTGGGGGTAGTTAGGTCGGTGAGTGACTGTGGTTGTTAGCGTGGGGGGTAGTTAGCTCGGTGAGTGACTGTGGTTGTTAGCGTGGGGGTTAGTTAGCTCGGTGAGTGACTGTGGTTGTTAGCGTGGGGGGTAGTTTGGTCGGTGAGTGACTGTGGTTGTTAGCGTGGGGGGTAGTTAGGTCGGTGAGTGACTGTGGTTGTTAGCGTGGGGGGTAGTTAGCTCGGTGAGTGTCTGTGGTTGTTAGCGTGGGGGGTAGTTAGCTCGGTGAATGACTGTGGTTGTTAGCCTGGGGGTAGTTAGCTCGGTGAGTGTCTGTGGTTGTTAGCGTGGGGGTAGTTAGGTCGGTTAGTGACTGGTTCTTAGCGTGGGGGGTAGTTAGGTCGGTGAGTGACTGTGGTTGTTAGCGTGGGGGGTAGTTAGGTCGGTTAGTGACTGGTTCTTAGCGTGGGGGGTAGTTAGGTCGGTGAGTGACTGTGGTTGTTAGCGTGGGGGGTAGTTAGGTCGGTGAGTGACTGTGGTTGTTAGCGTAGGGGTAGTTAGGTCGGTGAGTGACTGTGGTTGTTAGCGTGGGGGGTAGTTAGGTCGGTGAGTGACTGTGGTTGTTAGCGTGGGGGTAGTTAGGTCGGTGAGTGACTGTGGTTGTTAGCGTGGGGGGTAGTTAGCTCGGTGAGTGACTGTGGTTGTTAGCGTGGGGGGTAGTTAGGTCGGTGAGTGACTGTGGTTGTTAGCGTGGGGGTAGTTAGGTCGGTGAGTGACTGTGGTTGTTAGCGTGGGGGGTAGTTAGGTCGGTGAGTGACTATGGTTGTTAGCGTGGGGGGTAGTTAGCTCGGTGAGTGACTGTGGTTGTTAGCGTGGGGGGTAGTTAGGTCGGTGAGTGACTGTGGTTGTTAGCGTGGGGGGAAGTTAGGTCGGTGAGTGACTGTGGTTGTTAGCGTGGGGGGTAGTTAGCTCGGTGAGTGACTGTGGTTGTTAGCGTAGTATCTACGCTACCAGTAGCGTAGCGTGTCTGGTAGTGTGGTTGTGGTGTAGTATTTGGCAATACTTCTGCTAGACACATATATGGTACACGTGCTAGGACACATATGTCACAGGGTCTAGAGGCACACACATGACACACCTGTTAGGGACACATATGACACACCTGCTAGGGACACACACGACACACCTGCTAGGGACACACACGACACACCTGCTAGGGACACACATGACACACCTGCTAGGGACACATATGACACACCTGCTAGGGACACACATGACACACCTGCTAGGGACACACACGAAACACCTGCTAGGAACACATATGACACACCTAGGACACACATCACACACCTGCTAGGAACACATATGACATACCTAGGACACACATGACACACCTGCTAGGGACATACATGACACACCTGCTAGGGACATACGTGACACACCTGCTTGTGACACACATGACACACCTGCTAGGGACACACATGACACACCTGCTTGTGACACACATGACACACCTGCTAGGGACACACACGACACACCTGCTAGGGACACACACGACACACCTGCTAGGGACACACATGACACACCTGCTAGGGACACACATGACACACCTGCTAGGGACACACACGAAACACCTGCTAGGAACACACATGACACACCTAGGACACACATGACACACCTGCTAGGGACACACATGACACACCTGCTTGTGACACACATGACACACCTGCTAGGGACACACATGACACACCTGCTTGTGACACACATGACACACCTGCTAGGGACACACATGACACACCTGCTTGTGACACACATGACACACCTGCTAGGGACACATATGACACGCCTGCTTGTGACACACATGGCACACCTGCTAGGGACACACATGACACACCTGCTCGTGACACACATGACACACCTGCTAGGGACACACATGACACACCTGCTTGTGACACACATGACACACCTGCTAGGGACACACATGACACACCTGCTATGGACACACATGACACACCTGCTAGGGACACACATGACACACCTGCTATGGACACACATGAGACACCTGCTAGGGACACACATGACACACCTGCTAGGGACACACATGACACACCTGCTAGGGACACACACGACACACCTGCTAGGAACACATATGACACACTTAGGACACACATGACACACCTGCTAGGGACACACATGACACACCTGCTAGGGACACACACGACACACCTGCTAGGAACACATATGACACACTTAGGACACACATGACACACCTGCTAGGGACACACATGACACACCTGCTAGGGACACACATGACACACCTGCTAGGGACACACACGACACACCTGCTAGGAACACATATGACACACCTAGGACACACATGACACACCTGCTAGGGACACACATGACACACCTGCTAGGGACACACACGACACACCTGCTAGGAACACATATGACACACCTAGGACACACATGACACACACCTGCTAGGGACACACATGACACACCTGCTAGGGACACACACGACACACCTGCTAGGAACACATATGACACACCTAGGACACACATGACACACACCTGCTAGGGACACACATGACACACCTGCTAGGGACGTCACGCACCCAGCACCCAGCAGACAGTAAAATACCTTTACAAGTTAGCAACAAATCAATCCAAAATGCAGATCATTAGATCAGTCCAGTGCAACATGCCTAGCCTCCCAACAATCGTGTCCAATCGCTTTGCAACAATCTAATCATACATACAATCAGTTGCAACAATCATGTACAACATACAGATGATTGTAACACTCCTGTTATATGCAGAGCGCTGCAATAATATTGTCTAACATGCAGATATTTGCAACAAACATGTTCAACATGAAGAGTTAATTCAACATTTATGTGGAACATGAAGAGAGTTGCAGCCCTCGTTGTGCAGTGTCGGGTAACGTCCACCATGATATGATATGAAGGTCGACTATAATAAGCTATAAGGGTCGACTGTAATAAGCTATAAGGGTCGACTGTAATAAGCTATAAGGGTCGACTATAATAAGCTATAAGGGTCGACTATAATAAGCTATAAGGGTCGACTATAATAAGCTATAAGGGTCGACTATAATAAGCTATAAGGGTCGACTATAATAAGCTATAAGGGTCGACTATAATAAGCTATAAGGGTCGACTATAATAAGCTATAAGGGTCGACTGTAATAAGCTATAAGGGTCGACTATAATAAGCTATAAGGGTCGACTGTAATAAGCTATAAGGGTCGACTATAATAAGCTATAAGGGTCGACTATAATAAGCTATAAAGGTCGACTATAATAAGTTATAAGGGTCGACTATAATAAGCTATAAGGGTCAACTTTAATAAGCTATAAGGGTCGACTATAATAAGCTATAAGGGTCGACTATAATAAGCTATAAGGGTCGACTATAATAAGCTATAAGGGTCGACTATAATAAGCTATAAGGGTCGACTATAATAAGCTATAAGGGTCGACTATAATAAGTTATAAGGGTCGACTATAATAAGCTATAAGGGTCGACTATAATAAGTTATAAGGGTCGACTATAATAAGCTATAAGGGTCAACTTTAATAAGCTATAAGGGTCGACTATAATAAGCTATAAGGGTCGACTATAATAAGCTATAAGGGTCGACTATAATAAGCTATAAGGGTCGACTATAATAAGCTATAAGGGTCGACTATAATAAGTTATAAGGGTCGACTATAATAAGCTATAAGGGTCGACTATAATAAGTTATAAGGGTCGACTATAATAAGCTATAAGGGTCAACTTTAATAAGCTATAAGGGTCGACTATAATAAGCTATAAGGGTTGACTATAATAAGCTATAAGGGTCGACTATAATAAGCTATAAGGGTCGACTATAATAAGCTATAAGGGTTGACTATAATAAGCTATAAGGGTCGACTATAATAAGCTATAAGGGTCGACTATAATAAGCTATAAGGGTCGACTATAATAAGCTATAAGGGTCGACTATAATAAGTTATAAGGGTCGACTATAATAAGCTATAAGGGTCGACTATAATAAGCTATAAGGGTTGACTATAATAAGCTATAAGGGTCGACTATAATAAGCTATAAGGGTCGACTATAATAAGCTATAAGGGTCGACTATAATAAGCTATAAGGGTCGACTATAATAAGCTATAAGGGTCGACTATAATAAGCTATAAGGGTCGACTATAATAAGTTATAAGGGTCGACTATAATAAGCTATAAGGGTCAACTTTAATAAGCTATAAGGGTCGACTATAATAAGCTATAAGGGTCGACTATAATAAGCTAAAAGGGTCGACTATAACAAGCTATAAGGGTCGACTATAATAAGCTATAAGGGTCAACTTTAATAAGCTATAAGGGTCGACTATAATAAGCTATAAGGGTCAACTTTAATAAGCTATAAGGGTCGACTATAATAAGCTATAAGGGTCGACTATAATAAGCTAAAAGGGTCGACTATAACAAGCTATAAGGGTCGACTATAATAAGCTATAAGGGTCAACTTTAATAAGCTATAAGGGTCGACTATAATAAGCTATAAGGGTCAACTTTAATAAGCTATAAGGGTCGACTATAATAAGCTATAAGGGTCGACTATAATAAGCTAAAGGGTCGACTATAACAAGCTATAAGGGTCGACTATAATAAGCTATAAGGGTCAACTTTAATAAGCTATAAGGGTCGACTATAATAAGCTATAAGGGTCAACTTTAATAAGCTATAAGGGTCGACTATAATAAGCTATAAGTGTCGACTATAATAAGCTATAAGTGTCGACTATAATAAGCTATAAGTGTCGACTATAATAAGCTATAAGGGTCGACTATAATAAGCTATAAGTGTCGACTATAATAAGCTATAAGGGTCGACTATAATAAGCTATAAGGGTCAACTTTAATAAGCTATAAGGGTCAACTTTAATAAGCTATAAGGGTCAACTTTAATAAGCTATAAGGGTCGACTATAATAAGCTATAAGGGTCGACTATAATAAGCTAAAAGGGTCGACTATAACAAGCTATAAGGGTCGACTTATCTTAGAGAGAGGTGATATATAATTACCTATAATAGGCACCCAGTCCAGCTCCCACCATACCTGGAACACAAACATTGTTAAAGCCAAGTAAATAATTGATTTATTATTATTTTTATTATAATTATATTATTTCTTTCATAATTACTTCTTTCATAATTACTTCTTTCATAATTACTTCCTGCATAGTTAAGTTGGGTCACTTCCCACAAGCGGTCCCTAGCCAGGGCTAGTGAATATACACCTGCAGAGGAAAGAGAATATGTTCTAGAGCCTATTCTTTTGTCGTTGTAGAGGAGGAAGTCGTCGTGTAGAGGCGCTGTGCTGACAGACAGAGGTTTACCTGCCACCGGGGCGGGTGAGGCACTATAGATTGTGGTGAGTTTACCGTGAATACCACAATCATAGCTGTATGTGGCAGTGTTTCAGTCAACGGTCTGCAGGGTATTGTATCCACTGATTATACACTTTATACCCACTGATTATACGCCTTACACCCCACTGATTATCCACCCATGAAGACAGATGGTTATTAAACAGTGGTTAAGTGTATATATGCAGTTACACTTGGGATACCCCGAGTGGTCTTCCCTTCCACCCGTCCCACCTCTCCCTCTATTATTATTTTCCACCCTCGCTTAGATATTGATTAATGGGGGGGGGGGGGGTTAACCCGGTGATACCCGGGTCTCTGTTCATTCGCTCTCTCTCTTTCCAATCCTCTCTCCCTCCCTACCTCCCTTCCATTCTCTCTTCTTTCTATTCTCTCTCTCTCTCTCTCTCTCTCTCTCTCTCTCTCTCTCTCTCTCTCTCTCTCCCTCCCGACCTATGACACTCCCATACAACCAGTAGTCACCATGCAAAGTTGGGGTAAGTTAACCACACGCGCCTGTCCTCCCACTTAGACATATCCTCTCCCATGGCCTTATTAAACAGGCTCAACCTTTGGTAATGTGTTCCACCTAGAGTGGGCCGGTCTAAAGGAAGTCCCACAGTGGGTGACTGTGGGGGTGCTGTGGGCGTGCTGTGGACGTGCTGTGGGCGTGCTGTGGGGGTGCTGTGGGGGTGCTGTGGGCGTGCTGTGGACGTGCTGTGGGGGTGCTGTGGGGTGCTGTGGACGTGCTGTGGGCGTGCTGTGGGCGTGCTGTGGGGTGCTGTGGACGTGCTGTGGGGTGCTGTGGGCGTGCTGTGGACGTGCTGTGGGGTGCTGTGGACGTGCTGTGGGGTGCTGTGGACGTGCTGTGGGGTGCTGTGGACGTGCTGTGGGGTGCTGTGGGCGTGCTGTGGACGTGCTGTGGGGTGCTGTGGACGTGCTGTGGGGTGCTGTGGGGTGCTGTGGGCGTGCTGTGGACGTGCTGTGGGGTGCTGTGGACGTGCTGTGGGGTGCTGTGGACGTGTGCTGTGGACGTGCTGTGGACGTGCTGTGGGGTGCTGTGGACGTGCTGTGGGGTGCTGTGGGGGGTGCTGTGGACGTGCTGTGGACGTGCTGTGGGGTGCTGTGGACGTGCTGTGGGGTGCTGTGGACGTGCTGTGGACGTGCTGTGATCGTGCTGTGGGCGTGCTGTGGGGTGCTGTGGACGTGCTGTGGGGTGCTGTGGACGTGCTGTGGGGTGCTGTGGACGTGCTGTGGGGTGCTGTGGACGTGCTGTGGGCGTGCTGTGGACATGCTGTGGGGTGCTGTGGACGTGCTGTGGGGTGCTGTGGACGTGCTGTGGACGTGCTGTGGGGTGCTGTGGACGTGCTGTGGACGTGCTGTGCGCGTGCTGTGGACGTGCTGTGGGGTGCTGTGGACGTGCTGTGGGGTGCTGTGGGGTGCTGTGGACGTGCTGTGGACGTGCTGTGATCGTGCTGTGGACGTGCTGTGCGCGTGCTGTGGACGTGCTGTGGGGTGCTGTGGACGTGCTGTGGGGTGCTGTGGACGTGCTGTGGACGTGCTGTGGGGTGCTGTGGACGTGCTGTGGGGTGCTGTGGACGTGCTGTGGGGGTGCTGTGGGGTGCTGTGGACGTGCTGTGGGGGTGCTGTGGACGTGCTGTGGGGTGCTGTGGACGTGCTGTGGGGGTGCTGTGGGGTGCTGTGGACGTGCTGTGGGCGTGCTGTGGACGTGCTGTGGACGTGCTGTGGGGGTGCTGTGGACGTGCTGTGGACGTGCTGTGGACGTGCTGTGGGGGTGTTATGAGGAGTGTTGATGCGTGTGGCGAGGTGTGCAAGATTACGTATTTGTCTTCAACTTGTAAAGTATTACAAGTGACGAGCAGCCTTGAAGGGCCGCCACAATACTCCCCATCAGCCACCACTTGCAACACTGCTCAGTAACGGCCACAACGTTGCACAAAAATCTTGACCAACCTGCAATGTTAACAAAATCGAAATTACTTCAGCATGAAGTAATGAAGCGTCGAGTTTATTGGATATTGTAATCCCCCGACCCTCCCTCCCTCCCTCCCTCCCTCCCTCCCTCCATCCCTAACCCTCCCTCCATCCCTAACCCTCCCTCCATCCCTCCCTCCCTCCCTCCCTCCCTCCCTCCCTCCCTCCCTCCCTCCATCCCTAACCCTCCCTCCATCCCTAACCCTCCCTCCCTCCCTCCCTCCCTCCATCACACACACCCCCCCCTCCCTGTGGACGCGGGTAAAGCTTGGCTATGCGGGTATAATGCCTCTCAAAATCAATATTACCTCTGTAACTCACACCGACCTTTGTACACAGCTGATGTTGGGTGATTTGTATAATTTATGTTCCATTGTGTACTTGATGGGTGGATACACACCCGCACAGGGAGGGACTTGATGGGTGGATACACACCCACACAGGAAGGGACTTGATGGGTGGATACACACCCACACAGGAAGGGACTTGATGGGTGGATACACACCCGCACAGGGAGGGACTTGATGGGTGGATACACACCCGCACAGGGAGGGACTTGATGGGTGGATATACACCCACACAGGGAGGGACTTGATGGGTGGATATACACACAGGGAGGGACTTGACACACCCGGGGAGGGACTTGATGGGTGGATACACACCCACACAGGGAGGGACTTGATGGGTGGATATACACCCACACAGGGAGGGACTTGATGGGTGGATATACACCCACACAGGGAGGGACTTGATGGGTGGATACACACCCACACAGGGAGGGACTTGATGGGTGGATATACACCCACACAGGGAGGGACTTGATGGGTGGATACACACCCGCACAGGGAGGGACTTGATGGGTGGATACACACCCGCACAGGGAGGGACTTGATGGGTGGATACACACCCGCACAGGGAGGGACTTGATGGGTGGATACACACCCGCACAGGGAGGGACTTGATGGGTGGATACACACCCACACAGGGAGGGACTTGATGAGTGGATATACACCCGCACAGGGAGGGACTTGATGGGTGGATACACACCCGCACAGGAAGGGACTTGATGGGTGGATGCCACTGGTGTCCCCACTGGGCCTCTGGGGACACTGCCCAGTCCGTGTCCCCAGAGGCCCCACATCAAAAAGATATCATCAGCGGCATATGCTAGACTGGCCAACATAAGAACTGCCTTTAGAAACCTGTGTAAATAATCGTTCAGGAACTTGTGTACCACTTATGTCAGACCAATCCTGGAGTATGCAGCTCCAGCCTGAAGTCCATACCTAGTTAAACACCAGACAAAGTTAGAGAAGATTCAGAGGTATGCCACCAGACTAGTCCCAGAACTGAGAGGTATGAGCTACGAGAAAAGACTACAGGAGCTAAACCTCACATCCCTCGAAGACAAAAGAGTAATCGGAGACATGATCACCACCTACAAAATTCTCAGAGGAATTGCCAGGTTAGACAAAGACAAACTATTTAGCGTATGTAGGACGAGAATAAGGGGACACAGGTGGAAACTGAGTACCCAAATCAGCCACAGGGATACCTGGTTGATGGGATTCTGGGAGTTCTTCTACTCCTCAAGCCCGGCCCGAGGCCAGACTTGACTTGTGAGAGTTTGGTCCACCAGGCTGTTGCTTGGAGCGGCCCGCAGGCCCACATACCCACCACGGCCCGGTTGGTCCGGCACTCCTTGAAGAAAACAATCTAGTTTCCTCTTGAAGATGTCCACGGTTGTTCCGGCAATATTTCTTATGCTTGCTGGGAGGACGTTGAACAACCGCGGACCTCTGATGTTTATACAGTGTTCTCTGATTGTGCCTATGGCACCTCTGCTCTTCACTGGTTCAATCTTGCATTTTCTTCCATATCGTTCACTCCAGTACGTTGTTATTTTACTGTGTAGATTTGGGACCTGACCCTCCAGTATTTTCCATATGTATATTATTTGGTATATCTCTCGTCTTTTTTCTAGTGAGTACATTTGGAGAGCTTTGAGACGATCCCAATAATTTAGGTGCTTTATCTCATCTATGCGTGCCGTATATGTTCTCAATATTACCTCTATTTCAGCAATCTCTCCTGCTCTGAAGGGGGAAGTGAGTACTGAGCAGTACTCAAGACGGGACAACACAAGTGATTTGAAGAGTACAACCATTGTGATGGGATCCCTGGACTTGAAGGTTCTCGTAATCCATCCTATCATTTTTCTGGCTGACGCAATACTTGCTTGGTTATGCTCCCTAAACGTTAGGCCGTCAGACATCATTATTCCCAAATCCTTTACATGCTGTTTTCCAACTATGGGCAGATTCGATTGTGTTTTGTATCCTGTATTATGTTTCAGATCCTCATTTTTGCCGTACCTGAGTACCTAGAATTTATCACCGTTAAACATCATGTTATTTTCTGCTGCCCAATCGAAAACTTTGTTAATATCTGCTTGTAGTTTATCAATGTCTTCAACAGGGGTAATTTTCATGCTGATTTTTGTGTTATCTGCAAAGGATGACACGAAGCTGAGACTTGTATTTTTGTCTATATCTGATATGAGAATAAGGAACAGTGTCGGAAAATCCGACAGCATTTAATATACAGACAGATAAGAGCTGTGTTGTATAAACAAGTTAACCATAGAAAACGTTACTTGTAGTGGAATTACCGTCTAAAGAAAACGGGATATCATCACCACATACTATTATAATTCACCAGCTATTCTGCTGGGAATTATTCTTAAATACATTAGTCTTTGGACTTTACCATCATAAAACATCTTATATAAATTAACTTAATTATCAATATTAAAGTAGAGTAAATGTGACCCTTCTATCACTTTCTGAAATCTGGACAAAGTAGGCCAGGCGTCAGAGTGGGGAAGGAGGGCAGCCATTGTTGTTATATGAGACCAGAGGCTCACACGGGAGCAAATTCGGCTCCTGTTAAATTTACTTGGACGTAGTGTTATGGAACCCAAAGGTGTACCATTGTCAACACGCTGTCTACAAATACAAGTTAAGTGTCTATCCGAAACCCGTTTATCATTCATTTATGGCCATTAATGTCAGGATATAGGGTTAGCCGGTTAGAACGCGAAATCGCCTCATACTAAAGGTAATTAAGCCAGGTCTTTAATGTTCCATGTACTGTATAGTGTTTTCTCTGATATAGCTTGTCATATATAGGATTCTGGCTTCACAGCTAGCGCACTTTGACAGGTCAAGACGAGGATGCAAGATTATGTGCACCAGTTACTGGGTGATAGAAGCTACCTCAAAGAGGATAATTTGGTGTCTACACTCTAGTTATACCTGGTGGACTAACCTGCTGTACTATAAGAGAAGGAACCTCATCAATGTATGTAGCTATTACTGTAATTTGATTGGCTGCATATGTGTAATATAAACCCCCCCTAATGTGTAGAGGATCGATTTGTGAGATTAAGAGATTATTGCAGAAATACAGTCCACTTATCATTATACAAATTGCTATCGAAGTATATAAATTAACGTAAATATAAATTCATATAAATTAAACAAATATAAATCTCACAGGTCGGTTCCCACATTATTTGGTCATCTTCGAACCGGATGACGGATTATTTGATCCTTTGAACCCACATTTGGTCATCTTAGTACCGGATGAACCAGTTAACCAAACCAGTGGATTCATTAAATATACTAGTGCAGTGTTATTTAAACAAAGCCAGTCAAGACGGCAGCGTAGCCTCGAGGGAGCTCAGGAGCCTCCCTCAGCCCAGTTCAGCTTCGTCAGCGGTTTCATGCACACCCACAGATATTTGGTGGCGTGTTATTTCGTGAAATGACAGCGCTAATATAGAATCCAGCCAAATTAGTGACTGTGTCTTCGCGAGATTGTTCACGGATTTCGTGGTGTTACATTTCGCGAGAGATTATCTACGAATTTTGTGGACTTTATTTCGCGAGGTCACTAATAATATTTAATACTTCTAGATAATATTAGAAGTTTCATAGAGGCTAATTAAGAGGCTATTATCAATAATTGTGTATATTATTTCTCCAAATAGAGAATCATTTAATATATACTGCACTAGTGATCACAGTATAATATTTACTAATTGCCAACCCACAACAGGGTAGGATATGACTAGTTGAACTATTATTGCTCATCCTAGTCC
Organism: Procambarus clarkii; assembly: GCF_020424385.1. Classification (NCBI taxonomy): domain Eukaryota; kingdom Metazoa; phylum Arthropoda; class Malacostraca; order Decapoda; family Cambaridae; genus Procambarus; species Procambarus clarkii. The sequence goes on from NC_059617.1 coordinate 584,478, forward strand.
CATTATTACCATAGTCAGTTGAACTATATTGATCAACCTAGCACCATTAATGAATGGTCCAGACCCTATTTTGGGTGTAATTTTTATCAACTCGAGTTGAGTTGTATATATATAATTTACTTATGATCATTACACCTTTGAGTGATTAATTAGTGTCTCTACCATCCTAGGGTGATATAGAAGAGCTAACCTAAAGGTACTTCCAGTGACACTGGTTTATCACTCAAATCATTAGTGTGTATGATTGTATATATATAATGTGTATTAATTTTAAGTGCTAACCTCTAGTAGAGGTAGGATTATTGCCTAGTGAGTGCATTTTACCCTAGGCTACCATTAGTACTTGCTCACAATTTATGAGCCAGTGGTGCCCAATTAACAAGTCACCATGACTAATCCACAGAAAGCAAAGCGTGCTTTAATATCAAGCAAACGCCAACTAACAAGAGATCTCAACCAATATGAACAGTTGTTATATGAGCCTGTAATTAATTATCGTCGGTTGAAAATACCACTGTTACAGATTCAAACCCAATTGCATATATTGAAAGCAAATAGGAAATCTTACCAAAATCAAGTCCACGACGACGACATAGTAGTTGAAGATGTGGAACCATTCCTGTCTGACCTTGCACAATATGAAGAAGAAACTCAAGCCAGGTTGGAACATTTACACAGGATAATTGAATCAGAACAAATAGCAAGTACACCAAATAAAGTAGATAATGTTATGGATGATCTGGATCTTTTTGAGAATAAATGTAAAGCCAGATTAGATCCTTTAATCAACAAGGATAAAGCTTCACCCACTACAGCTTCACCCAATAATATACCACCAGAAATTAAGCAGTTTTCAGACAATTTATCCACAGTCTCTGTGGTTTCTGAAAACCCAATACCTGAAGCTACTAAGTTAACATGCCTCCAAACTAGAGGTGAAGCTGAACCAGTAGTAGAAAATGTAAATGAAAATAGCGACAGCACTAATTTCCCAGTCCAGCTTCCTAGGGATAATGCTGGCAATGAGAAAACTGTCATACATCTAGTACTACAATTGCTGGATTTACCTCAACCTGATCAGACTGCTGACTCATTACAATCCTTCAGCATGGAGTTTGAGTCACTACTAAGAACATTCAGTCTTAAGGTTGATATAACTACTAGTGAATGGATGACCAAAGTAGTCCTTCAACGAAAATTGTCCAGCGATATACTAGATGAATTATACGCACATCAACATAACACCATCCTGACAGTACAGGACATCACTGAAGGTTTACATTCCATCATAAACAAACGACGAGCAAATGAGGAAGTTAAAGCCTCTTGCAAGCCTTCAGAAATAGAAAATAAGAGTCAATTAAAGAGTAAAACAACTACCCCAAATAAACATCAGTCAATTACTCTAACATCAAGTTGCAGAAAATCTGACAATGCAGCAGAATCCTCCAAGCCTACTGTTACTAGTTCACCCAAACCGGTAACTTCCAAACGTGCAGTAGGCTGGGGGACATGTATGTTCTGCAAAAAGAAACATTCAACATACTGTTGTGCTAATTATCCAACCAGAGACACTCGTATGGAGCGACTCCAGGAATTAGGGAGATGTGCAAGGTGTCTCAAGTCACACAACATAGACTATTGTGATACCCAATTCAACACCTGCAACAGGTGTAGAAGAGGTAGACACCATGCAGCACTGTGCAAATATACGAAATTAACGTATTCAAGACCCAAGGTGGAAGATAGCATTCCCACCACAGTACAGTACTGCAAGGTGCAACAAACAAAGAGTGTCCAATCGGCAAAGTCTAAAGGTAATACGACTTTGCCTACTGCCCAAATTACCATCCTGAATAAGAGGGCCAAGGTCCATACCCGTGGGTTGTTTGACCAAGGATCCCAAAGAACATATATCACTAAAAAGCTGGCAGATGAACTACAATTAAGGCCTGTAGCCCAGATGTCATTCAACATCTCAGGGTTTGTAACAGATGCAGGACCTCAAGTCTACCAGGTGGTACAACCATCAGTACGCTTAGGCAGGTACGTCTGTCGAGTACAAGCCATTGTGGTGGACAAAATACCAGTAGACCTACAAGTTCAAGGTCTGAGAGCAACAGCCAAATTCCTGAGAAATAGAGGAATAAAATTGGCAGATAATATTAAGTCTGATCACCTCACCGACTTCGGTCTCCTTGTAGGGACAGACTATTGCCATCGATTCATCGGTAGCCCTACTAAATATCAGGGTATAACCATGTTAAACTCTGCAGGAGGTAAATTAATCTCAGGCCCAGTATCAAGCCTGAGGAGACCTATGCCTGCAGATAAACAATACCAGTAGAAATCTAAATTTGTCAGCTGATTATATTTCTCCAGTAGCATTATACTAAGGAGATTACAGCTGACTATAGTAACAGAGGTTGATGTTAGTATCATCATTTGAAGCTGAAGATGAGTTCATGAGGCCTCAGTGGCAAATCAGTGAACAGTAGCCTAAAACAGCTACAAGTCACTGCGACCAATGTCACTGAACCCACTGCAGTCTCAGAACCATACTTTACTTTAATGATGAGCTATTCAATCTTCTGAATCAATTAATTAAATTAAACCCCAATAAATCTGATGACTGATTTGATACATTTATTATTTAATCAAGATGTATTCCATGGGCCTCAGTGTTTATATATCAGTGACCAGTTACCTGAAGAAACTTCAAGTTATATCTAATGTCACTGATCTCACTGCAGTCCCTGAATCATACTTGACTGTAGTACTTGATCACATTCAGTCTTGTGGGTTAAATAATATGTAATTAGGCTTGAATATTAGCCTTTCAAGAGTTGACAGGGAAATGAAATCGCATTAGACTTCTAACCCCTGCAACTCTAGTACGGGACATCCGTCCTGTACGAACAGACACACAAACGTGTGATTACTAACTACTAACATCAAATTAATCTAATAATTCGAAGGAGGAGTATCGGTGTTCGTCTGTTCTAATTAGGACTTCGACCCGTGAGCAGCCCCTGGGGAATTATGTCGGAAAATCCGACAGCATTTAATATACAGACAGATAAGAGCTGTGTTGTATAAACAAGTTAACCATAGAAAACGTTACTTGTAGTGGAATTACCGTCTAAAGAAAACGGGATATCATCACCACATACTATTATAATTCACCAGCTATTCTGCTGGGAATTATTCTTAAATACATTAGTCTTTGGACTTTACCATCATAAAACATCTTATATAAATTAACTTAATTATCAATATTAAAGTAGAGTAAATGTGACCCTTCTATCACTTTCTGAAATCTGGACAAAGTAGGCCAGGCGTCAGAGTGGGGAAGGAGGGCAGCCATTGTTGTTATATGAGACCAGAGGCTCACACGGGAGCAAATTCGGCTCCTGTTAAATTTACTTGGACGTAGTGTTATGGAACCCAAAGGTGTACCATTGTCAACACGCTGTCTACAAATACAAGTTAAGTGTCTATCCGAAACCCGTTTATCATTCATTTATGGCCATTAATGTCAGGATATAGGGTTAGCCGGTTAGAACGCGAAATCGCCTCATACTAAAGGTAATTAAGCCAGGTCTTTAATGTTCCATGTACTGTATAGTGTTTTCTCTGATATAGCTTGTCATATATAGGATTCTGGCTTCACAGCTAGCGCACTTTTGACAGGTCAAGACGAGGATGCAAGATTATGTGCACCAGTTACTGGGTGATAGAAGCTACCTCAAAGAGGATAATTTGGTGTCTACACTCTAGTTATACCTGGTGGACTAACCTGCTGTACTATAAGAGAAGGAACCTCATCAATGTATGTAGCTATTACTGTAATTTGATTGGCTGCATATGTGTAATATAAACCCCCCCTAATGTGTAGAGGATCGATTTGTGAGATTAAGAGATTATTGCAGAAATACAGTCCACTTATCATTATACAAATTGCTATCGAAGTATATAAATTAACGTAAATATAAATTCATATAAATTAAATAAATATAAATCTCACAGGTCGGTTCCCACATTATTTGGTCATCTTCGAACCGGATGACGGATTATTTGATCCTTTGAACCCACAAACAGCATTGGTGCAAGGATTGTACCTTGAGGTACAGAGCTTTTAACTGCGCTCGGACTCGATTTTACTTGATTGACTGTTACTCTTTATATTCTGTTCGACAGGAAATTGAGTATCCAGCGTCCTACTTTACCAGTAATACCCATTGACATCATTTTGTGTGCTATCACTCCATGGTCACATTTGTCGAATGCCTTTACAAAATCTGTGTATACGACATCTGCATGCATTATGTTTTTCTTCTAAGGCCTCACTGATTTTGTCATAGTGGTCAAGTAGCTGTGAGAGGCATGATCTTCCTGCTCTAAATCCATGTTGGCCATCAGTATCGGGGCTGGGAGACATCAGGTACCGGGGCTGGGAGACATCAGGTACCGGGGCTGGGAGACATCATTACCAGGGCTGGGAGACATCAGGTACCGGGGCTGGGAGACATCAGGTACCGGGGCTGGGAGACATCAGTACCAGGGCTGGGAGACATCAGGTACCGGGGCTGGGAGACATCAGGTACCGGGGCTGGGAGACATCAGGGGCTGGGACATCAGGTACCGGGGCTGGGAGACATCAGTACCGGGGCTGGGAGGGGGCTGGGAGACATCAGGTACCGGGGCTGGGAGACATCAGGTACCGGGGCTGGGAGACATCAGTACCAGGGCTGGGAGACATCAGGTACCGGGGCTGGGAGACATCAGGTACCGGGGCTGGGAGACATCAGTACCAGGGCTACCAGGGCTGGGAGACATCAGGTACCGGGGCTGGGAGACATCAGGTACCGGGGCTGGGAGACATCAGGTACCGGGGCTGGGAGACATCAGGTACCGGGGCTGGGAGACATCAGGTACCGGGGCTGGGAGACATCAGGTACCGGGGCTGGGAGACATCAGGTACCGGGGCTGGGAGACATCAGGTACCGGGGCTGGGAGACATCAGGTACCGGGGCTGGGAGACATCAGGTACCGGGGCTGGGAGACATCAGGTACCGGGAGACTGGGAGACATCAGGTACCGGGGCTGGGAGACATGGGAGACATCAGGTACCGGGGCTGGGAGACATCAGGTACCGGGGCTGGGAGACATCAGGTACCGGGGCTGGGAGACATCAGGTACCGGGGCTGGGAGACATCAGGTACCGGGGCTGGGAGACATCAGGTACCGGGGCTGGGAGACATCAGGTACCGGGGCTGGGAGACATCAGGTACCGGGGCTGGGAGACATCAGGTACCGGGGCTGGGAGACATCAGGTACCAGGGGCTGGGAGACATCAGGTACCAGGGGCTGGGAGACATCAGGTACCGGGGCTGGGAGACATCAGGTACCAGGGCTGGGAGACATCAGTACCAGGACTGGGAGACATCAGGGGCTGGGAGACATCAGGGACTACCAGGGGCTGGGAGACATCAGGTACCGGGGCTGGGAGGGTACCGGGGCTGGGAGACATCAGGTACCAGGGCTGGGAGACATCAGGTACCAGGGCTGGGAGACATCAGGGAGACATCAGGTACCAGGGCTGGGAGACATCAGGTACCGGGGCTGGGAGACATCAGGTACCGGGGCTGGGAGACATCAGGTACCAGGGCTGGGAGACATCAGGTACCGGGGCTGGGAGACATCAGGTACCGGGGCTGGGAGACATCAGGTACCGGGGCTGGGAGACATCAGGTACCGGGGCTGGGAGACATCAGGTACCGGGGCTGGGAGACATCAGGTACCGGGGCTGGGAGACATCAGGTACCGGGGCTGGGAGACATCAGGTACCGGGGCTGGGAGACATCAGGTACCGGGGCTGGGAGACATCAGGTACCGGGGCTGGGAGACATCAGGTACCGGGGCTGGGAGACATCAGGTACCGGGGCTGGGAGACATCAGGTACCGGGGCTGGGAGACATCAGGTACCGGGGCTGGGAGACATCAGGTACCGGGGCTGGGAGACATCAGGTACCGGGGCTGGGAGACATCAGGTACCGGGGCTGGGAGACATCAGGTACCGGGGCTGGGAGACATCAGGTACCGGGGCTGGGAGACATCAGGGGCTACCAGGGGCTGGGAGACATCAGGTACCAGGGCTGGGAGACATCAGGTACCGGGGCTGGGAGACATCAGGTACCGGGGCTGGGAGACATCAGGTACCGGGGCTGGGAGACATCAGGTACCAGGGGCTGGGAGACATCAGGTACCAGGGGCTGGGAGACATCAGGTACCGGGGCTGGGAGACATCAGTACCAGGGCTGGGAGACATCAGTACCAGGACTGGGAGACATCAGGTACCAGGGCTGGGAGACATCAGGTACCAGGGCTGGGAGACATCAGTACCAGGACTGGGAGACATCAGTACCAGGGCTGGGAGACATCAGTACCAGGACTGGGAGACATCAGTACCAGGGCTGGGAGACATCAGGTACCGGGGCTGGGAGACATCAGGTACCAGGGCTGGGAGACATCAGTACCAGGACTGGGAGACATCAGGTACCAGGGCTGGGAGACATCAGGTACCGGGGCTGGGAGACATCAGGTACCAGGGCTGGGAGACATCAGTACCAGGGCTGGGAGACATCAGGTACCAGGGCTGGGAGACATCAGGTACCGGGGCTGGGAGACATCAGGTACCGGGGCTGGGAGACATCAGGTACCGGGGATGGGAGACATCAGTACCAGGGCTGGGAGACATCAGGTACCGGGGCTGGGAGACATCAGGTACCGGGGCTGGGAGACATCAGGTACCGGGGCTGGGAGACATCAGGTACCGGGGCTGGGAGACATCAGGTACCGGGGCTGGGAGACATCAGGTACCGGGGCTGGGAGACATCAGGTACCGGGGCTGGGAGACATCAAGTACCGGGGCTGGGAGACATCAGGTACCGGGGCTGGGAGACATCAGGTACCGGGGCTGGGAGACATCAGGTACCGGGGCTGGGAGACATCAGGTACCGGGGCTGGGAGACATCAGGTACCGGGGCTGGGAGACATCAGTACCAGGGCTGGGAGACATCAGGTACCGGGGCTGGGAGACATCAGGTACCGGGGCTGGGAGACATCAGGTACCGGGGCTGGGAGACATCAGGTACCGGGGCTGGGAGACATCAAGTACCGGGGCTGGGAGACATCAGGTACCGGGGCTGGGAGACATCAGTACCAGGGCTGGGAGACATCAGTACCAGGACTGGGAGACATCAGGTACCAGGGCTGGGAGACATCAGGTACCAGGGCTGGGAGACATCAGGTACCGGGGCTGGGAGACATCAGGTACCAGGAGAGAGATCTCTCGTCCCCCAGGTGTTTACATCTGAGGTGTCAGGGTTGAAGGAGATCATCTCTAGCACCATGGGAGAGCTATCCTCGTCCTCCTCTTCTGTCCCGGGAGTCCCGTCTTGGAGCCTCCGTGACGCAACTTGACTTGCGTTACAGGGGGGACGCAACTTGACTTGCGTCAAGGGGGCGCTTGCCGGCCTGGGTCCGTGTGTCCTCCCCGCTCCCTGGAGGCTCACTGGGGCGGGTGGAGGAGTCAGCGCGGGCCGAGACCTGTTGCTCCGGCCCGTGCTCGGCCCGGCCCGTGCTGGGGGCTCTCTCTCAGCTCCCCCGGGGGACCCACCTTCAATTTTATTGCCGTGTGAAGGAAATTATTTTTAAAACGGCCAAGTCTTGCTGGGACTGGAGCAGGTACGGCGCCTTCCTGCCTCCTGGTGTGGTGCTGAGTTAAGTCAAGTGTTCGCGGCAGGCAACGTTGAAGTTCTTGCAAGATTATGAACGTTGATTCTTATCACTGAATACCAACACACAATATATTATATATATATATATATATATATATATATATATATATATATATATATATATATATATATATATATATATATATATATACACTTCTATCCCTCTGACTAGTGCTCTTGAATCTGTTTATCTGTTTGTTACTGAATCCATTGTTCACCAACACATGAGTTATTCTTTCTAACTCCTTACTCACGTTGTTCCATTCACATCAGTGGATAAGAGCTCGACGAATATAAGCGTTGAAAACATTGGCTTTGTGTCTTTGAGGGTATTCATGCCTACCATTTAAACATAATTCTAAAAATATATCTATCTCTTTAATGTCTATCTAGTAAATTTATGTAAATTTTACTAAGGTATTTTGATCACTAGCCATCTTCCTAACTCACTATTTTCATCACTGTAACCCGAATTAACACACTTCATCGTTTTCAAGCTAATTCATGTTATGACTTGACACTCGCACTTTGGGTTTGGCCAACAAGCTCATTCTTAAAGCATTTAACTTTGCCCTTCCCTGACCAGCCTATGTCCGTCCCGTGCCCTCGGCAATTCTCCCTGTAAAGCTGAGTAAGACTACCCCTAAGCATCTGGCCTCCAACTATGGACAGACATTCTTTTCAATAGTATATGTAACAAGAAAATCCGTAGGAGCCGTGATTAGGGGTTCGAACCAATGCGGTGGGTGTTCCCACACACACACGCTCTAGCCACTAGACCACCACATGGTATAAGGATTACACCCTGGAGTTCTACTGAACACACAAGGGTTTCCTGAGGCCTCTACTGAAGCCGGACCAGGATTGTCACACAATCCCCTCATGCACTCTGACTGTCATACAGGAAAGTTCTACCTCTGACGCTCCTCTTTCAATACTCAGACAGATATTACTCTCTCTTTACTAAATACTATAATACAAACTTTATATCATGTAAAGAAGATGTTTCATGTTGTAATGTGAGGTAAGAGTAAGAATGCTATACATCTTACACTACACTACACTTAAGAGATATGGGTCTGGGGCTTTTCTCAGATCCTTAAAAACATGTTGTATTTACACAAGGTGATTGTGACGTGATTGTGTCGCTGCGACTGCGGCTGGACAAGGCAAGTGTCGCCATGTAACGACCGTACCTGTCTGAGACGCAGTAGTTCCAGAGTGACAACCAGTCAAGTGGAGGAGCAGTTTATATGGTGAGGCAGAGACCAGTGTGAGGGTGTGGTGTGAACCTCAGGTGATGGTGAGCATGGTGAGGTGTGAACCTCAGGTGATGGTGAACATGTTGAGGTCTGAGCCTCAGGCGATGGTGAGCCTGTTGAGGTCTGAGCCTCAGGTGATGGTGAGCATGATGAGGTGTGAACCTCAGGTGATGGTGAGCCTGTTGAGGTCTGAGCCTCAGGTGATGGTGAGCCTGTTGAGGTCTGAGCCTCAGGTGATGGTGAGCCTGTTGAGGTCTGAGCCTCAGGTGATGGTGAGCCTGTTGAGGTCTGAGCCTCAGGTGATGGTGAGCCTGTTGAGGTCTGAGCCTCAGGTGATGGTGAGCCTGTTGAGGTCTGAGCCTCAGGTGATGGTGAGCCTGTTGAGGTCTGAGCCTCAGGTGATGGTGAGCCTGTTGAGGTCTGAGCCTCAGGTGATGGTGAGCCTGTTGAGGTCTGAGCCTCAGGTGATGGTGAGCCTGTTGAGGTCTGAGCCTCAGGTGATGGTGAGCCTGTTGAGGTCTGAGCCTCAGGTGATGGTGAGCCTGTTGAGGTCTGAGCCTCAGGTGATGGTGAGCCTGTTGAGGTCTGAACCTCAGGTGATGGTGAGCATGTTATGGTCTGAACCTCAGGTGATGGTGAGCCTGTTGAGGTCTGAGCCTCAGGTGATGGTGAGCCTGTTGAGGTCTGAGCCTCAGGTGATGGTGAGCCTGTTGAGGTCTGAGCCTCAGGTGATGGTGAGCCTGTTGAGGTCTGAGCCTCAGGTGATGGTGAGCCTGTTGAGGTCTGAGCCTCAGGTGATGGTGAGCCTGTTGAGGTGTGAACCTCAGGTGATGGTGAGCCTGTTGAGGTCTGAGCCTCAGGTGATGGTGAGCCTGTTGAGGTCTGAGCCTCAGGTGATGGTGAGCCTGTTGAGGTCTGAGCCTCAGGTGATGGTGAGCCTGTTGAGGTGTGAACCTCAGGTGATGGTGAGCCTGTTGAGGTCTGAGCCTCAGGTGATGGTGAGCCTGTTGAGGTCTGAACCTCAGGTGATGGTGAGCCTGTTGAGGTCTGAACCTCAGGTGATGGTGAGCCTGTTGAGGTCTGAGCCTCAGGCGATGGTGAGCCTGTTGAGGTCTGAGCCTCAGGTGATGGTGAGCCTGTTGAGGTCTGAGACTCAGGTGATGGTGAGCCTGTTGAGGTCTGAGCCTCAGGTGATGGTGAACCTGGCAAGGCCCGGTGTAGTTCACTCTCTTCTTCAACTATATTATTATTACTTTCGTGTAAGGTAACTCAAGTTATCTTACCTTAGGGACATGGAAGGTTGACCGCTGGCGTTACAGAAAATGGGGGGCAGAGGAAACTGTAATTCACTAATTTCAAAGTAAAAAATGAAAAAGTACTCTGGGGTTTTATAAGGCATACGTTCAAGACATCTCGCATGTATGGGAGTGAGTGAGACTTGCACTCTAGCTCCTGGTCACTAAACGCGCCGAGGACGAGCCACGAAGACGAGGCACGAGGACGAGCCACGAGGACGAGCCACAAGGACGAGCCACGAGGACGAGCCGCGAGGACGAGCCACGAGGACGAGCCGCGAGGACGAGCCGCGAGGACGAGCCACGAGGACGAGCCGCGAGGACGAGCCACGAGGACGAGCCGCGAGGACGAGCTACGAGGACGAGCCACGAGGACGAGCCACGAGGACGAGCCGCGAGGACGAGCCACGAGGACGAGCCGCGAGGACGAGCCGCGAGGACGAGCCGCGAGGACGAGCCACGAGGACGAGCCGCGAGGACGAGCCAAGAGGACGATCCACGAGGACGAGCCGCGAGGACGAGCCACGAGGACGAGCCGCGAGGACGAGCCACGAGGACGAGCCGCGAGGACGAGCCACGAGGACGAGCCACGAGGACGAGCCGCGAGGACGAGCCGCGAGGACGAGCTACGAGGACGAGCCACGAGGACGAGCCACGAGGACGAGCCGCGAGGACGAGCCACGAGGACGAGCCACGAGGACGAGCCAAGAGGACGAGCCACAAGGACGAGCCACAAGAACTCAGCTGTCTTGGTGACTGTCAAGTGACCAACCTCGGGGACAGGTTGCCGCGTCCCCGAAGTAACCAACAGTTAATCTGGCTCACATTATGCTGGCAACATGCAGTGGTAAACTTTGTCTAATTCTGTATTCAACGCAGGTCGGCATTCGAACCCCGACCGTCCAAGTGGCTGGGTCCCGCTCTCTCCTACCCCAACTCTCTCATGTCTTACTCTCATGGCTCTTCCCAAATGCTATTTGATCGTAATGACTAGGCGCTCTCTCTCCTAGTAATTATCGTGTCATTTACCACTGCTGATTTCTTTCAAATACCATTTATGTAAAGTAGGAAATAACATTTCTAAGAACCGGGCCGCGATGACTCCCCCTGTTACAGCTTGCTGCAGTCGAGGTGTACTTGTCCACTCCAGGTGGATTCTGGCCTTTAAGTATCATTAAGTAGGCATCATTAAGTTGGTATCATTAAGTAGGTATCATTAAGTAGGTATCAGACCATCTTAAGACAATATTTTAGTACTTTATGTACTGAGGTGTTGAAGTACCTGCTTGGTGCCTGCTTGGTACCTGCTTGGTGCCTGCTTGGTGCCTGCTTGGTACCTGCTTAGTGCCTGCTTGATACCTGCTTGGTGCCTGCTTGGTACCTGCTTGGTGCCTGCTTGGTACCTGCTTGGTGCCTGCTTGATGCCTGCTTGGTACCTGCTTGGTGCCTGCTTGGTACCTGCTTGGTGCCTGCTTGATGCCTGCTTGGTACCTGCTTGGTACCTGCTTGGTGCCTGCTTGATGCCTGCTTGATGCCTGCTTGGTACCTGCTTGGTACCTGCTTGGTGCCTGCTTAGTACCTGCTTGGTACCTGCTTGGTACCTGCTTGGTACCTGCTTGGTGCCTGCTTGGTACCTGCTTGGCACCTGCTTGGTGCCTGCTTGGTACCTGCTTGGTGCCTGCTTGGTGCCTTCTTGGTACCTGCTTGGCACCTGCTTGGTGCCTGCTTGGTACCTGCTTGGTGCCTGCTTGGTGCCTGCTTAGTACCTGCTTAGTACCTGCTTGGTACCTGCATGGTGCCTGCTTGGTGCCTGCTTCGTACCTGCTTGGTGCCTGCTTAGTACCTGCTTAGTACCTGCTTGGTGCCTGCTTGGTACCTGCTTGGTGCCTGCTTGGTGCCTGCTTGGTACCTGCTTGGTGCCTGCTTGGTGCCTGCTTGGTACCTGCTTGGTGCCTGCTTGGTGCCTGCTTAGTACCTGCTTAGTACCTGCTTGGTGCCTGCTTGGTACCTGCTTGGTGCCTGCTTGGTGCCTGCTTGGTACCTGCTTGGTGCCTGCTTGGTACCGGCTTGGTGCCTGCTTGGTGCCTGCTTGGTGCCTGCTTGGTACCTGCTTGGTGCCTGCTTGGTGCCTGCTTGGTGCCTGCTTAGTACCTGCTTAGTACCTGCTTGGTGCCTGCTTGGTACCTGCTTGGTGCCTGCTTGGTGCCTGCTTGGTACCTGCTTGGTGCCTGCTTGGTGCCTGCTTAGTACCTGCTTAGTACCTGCTTGGTGCCTGCTTGGTGCCTGCTTGGTGCCTGCTTGGTACCTGCTTGGTGCCTGCTTAGTACCTGCTTGGTGCCTGCTTGGTACCTGCTTGGTGCCTGCTTGGTGCCTGCTTGGTACCTGCTTGGTGCCTGCTTGGTGCCTGCTTGGTACCTGCTTGGTGCCTGCTTGGTGCCTGCTTAGTACCTGCTTAGTACCTGCTTGGTGCCGGCTTGGTACCTGCTTGGTACCTGCTTGGTACCTGCTTGGTGCCTGATTGATACCTGCTTGGTGCCTGCTTGGTGCCTGCTTAGTACCTGCTTGGTGCCTGCTTAGTGCCTGCTTGATACCTGCTTAGTGCCTGCTTGATACCTGCTTGGTGCCTGCTTGGTACCTGCTTGGTACCTGCGTGGTGCCTGCTTGGTACCTGCTTGATACCTGCTTGGTGCCTGCTTGGTACCTGCTTGGTACCTGCTTGGTGAATGCTTGGTACCTGCTTGGTGCCTGCTTGGTGCCTGTTTGGTGCCTGCTTGGTACCTGCTTGGTGCCTGCTTGGTGCCTGCTTAGTACCTGCTTAGTACCTGCTTGGTGCCTGCTTAGTGCCTGCTTGATACCTGCTTGGTGCCTGCTTGGTACCTGCTTGGTACCTGATTGGTGCCTGCTTGGTACCTGCTTCTACCTGCTTGGTACCTGCTTGGTGCCTGCTTGATACCTGCTGGCAGACGTCTTGGTATGGTCCCAGGTCTGCCAGACGTCTTGGTATGGTCTGAGGTCTGCCAGACGACTTGGTATGGTCCCAGGTCTGCCAGACGTCTTGGTATGGTCCCAGGTCTGCCAGACGTCTTGGTATGGTCCCAGGTCTGCCAGACGTCTTGGTATGGTCCCAGGTCTGCCAGACGTCTTGGTATGGTCCCAGGTCTGCCAGACGTCTTGGTATGGTCCCAGGTCTGCCAGACGTCTTGGTATGGTCCCAGGTCTGCCAGACGTCTTGGTATGGTCCCAGGTCTGCCAGACGTCTTGGTTTGGTCCCAGGTCTGGCAGACGTCTTGGTATGGTCCCAGGTCTGCCAGACGTCTTGGAATGGTCCGAGGTCTGCCAGACGTCTTGGTATGGTCCCAGGTCTGCCAGACGTCTTGGTATGGTCCGAGGTCTGCCAGACGTCTTGGCATGGTCCCAGGTCTGCCAGACGTCTTGGTATGGTCCCAGGTCTGCCAGACGTCTTGGTATGGTCCGAGGTCTGCCAGACGTCTTGGTATGGTCCGAGGACTGGCAGACGTCTTGGTATGGTCCCAGGTCTGCCAGACGTCTTGGTATGGTCCGAGGTCTGCCAGACGTCTTGGTATGGTCCCAGGTCTGCCAGACGTCTTGGTATGGTCCGAGGTCTGCCAGACGTCTTGGTATGGTCTGAGATCTGCCAGACGTCTTGGTATGGTCTGAGGTCTGCCAGACGTCTTGGTATGGTCCGAGGTCTGCCAGACGTCTTGGTATGGTCCGAGGTCTGCCAGACGTCTTGGTATGGTCCCAGGTCTGCCAGACGTCTTGGTATGGTCCGAGGTCTGCCAGACGTCTTGGTATGGTCTGAGATCTGCCAGACGTCTTGGTATGGTCTGAGGTCTGCCAGACGTCTTGGTATGGTCCGAGGTCTGCCAGACGTCTTGGTATGGTCCGAGGTCTGCCAGACGTCTTTGTATGGTCTGAGGTCTGGCAGACGTCTTGTTATGGTCTGAGGTCTGCCAGTCGTCTTGGTATGGTCCGAGGTCTGCCAGACGTCTTGGTATGGTCCGAGGTCTGGCAGACGTCTTGGTATGGTCCCAGGTCTGCTAGACGTCTTGGTATGGTCCGAGGTCTGCCAGACGTCTTGGTATGGTCCCAGGTCTGCCAGACGTCTTGGAATGGTCCGAGGTCTGCCAGACGTCTTGGTATGGTCCCAGGTCTGCCAGACGTCTTGGTATGGTCCGAGGTCTGCCAGACGTCTTGGTATGGTCCCAGGTCTGCCAGACGTCTTGGTATGGTCCCAGGTCTGCCAGACGTCTTGGTATGGTCCGAGGTCTGCCAGACGTCTTGGTATGGTCCGAGGTCTGGCAGACGTCTTGGTATGGTCCCAGGTCTGCCAGACGTCTTGGTATGGTCCGAGGTCTGCCAGACGTCTTGGTATGGTCCCAGGTCTGCCAGACGTCTTGGTATGGTCCGAGGTCTGCCAGACGTCTTGGTATGGTCTGAGGTCTGCCAGACGTCTTGGTATGGTCCCAGGTCTGCCAGACGTCTTGGTATGGTCTGAGGTCTGCCAGACGTCTTGGTATGGTCCCAGGTCTGCCAGACGTCTTGGTATGGTCCCAGGTCTGCCAGACGTCTTGGTATGGTCCCAGGTCTGCCAGACGTCCCAGGTCTGCCAGACGTCTTGGTATGGTCCCAGGTCTGCCTGACGTCTTGGTATGGTCCGAGGTCTGCCAGACGTCTTGGTATGGTCCGAGGTCTGCCAGACGTCTTGGTATGGTCTGAGGTCTGCCAGACGTCTTGGTATGATCCGAGGTCCGCCACACGTCTTGGTATGGTCCCAGGTCTGCCAGACGTCTTGGTATGGTCTGAGGTCTGCCAGACGTCTTGGTATGGTCCCAGGTCTGCCAGACGTCTTGGTATGGTCTGAGGTCTGCCAGACGTCTTGGTATGGTCTGAGGTCTGCCAGACGTCTTGGTATGGTCTGAGGTCTGCCAGACGTCTTGGTATGGTCCTAGGTCTGCCAGACGTCTTGGTATGGTCCGAGGTCTGCCAGACGTCTTGGTATGGTCCGAGGTCTGCCAGACGTCTTGGTATGGTCCCAGGTCTGCCAGACGTCTTGGTATGGTCCCAGGTCTGCCAGACGTCTTGGTATGGTCCGAGGTCTGCCAGACGTCTTGGTATGGTCTGAGGTCTGCCAGACGTCTTGGTATGGTCCGAGGTCTGCCAGACGTCTTGGTATGGTCTGAGGTCTGCCAGACGTCTTGGTATGGTCCCAGGTCTGCCAGACGTCTTGGTATGGTCTGAGGTCTGCCAGACGTCTTGGTATGGTCCCAGGTCTGCCAGACGTCTTGGTATGGTCCCAGGTCTGCCAGACGTCTTGGTATGGTCCCAGGTCTGCCAGACATCTTGGTATGGTCCCAGGTCTGCCAGACGTCTTGGTATGGTCTTGGTATGGTCCCAGGTCTGCCAGACGTCTTGGTATGGTCCTGCCAGACGTCTTGGTATGGTCCCAGGTCTGCCAGACGTCTTGGTATGGTCCGAGGTCTGCCAGACGTCTTGGTATGGTCCGAGGTCTGGCAGACGTCTTGGTATGGTCTGAGGTCTGGCAGACGTCTTGGTATGGTCTGAGGTCTGCCAGACGTCTTGGTATGGTCCGAGGTCTGCCAGACGTCTTGGTATGGTCCGAGGTCTGGCAGACGTCTTGGTATGGTCCCAGGTCTGCCAGACGTCTTGGTATGGTCCCAGGTCTGCCAGACGTCTTGGTATGGTCCCAGGTCTGCCAGACGTCTTGGTATGGTCCCAGGTCTGCCAGACGTCTTGGTATGGTCCGAGGTCTGCCAGACGTCTTGGTATGGTCCGAGGTCTGCCAGACGTCTTGGTATGGTCTGAGGTCTGCCAGACGTCTTGGTATGGTCCGAGGTCCGCCAGACGTCTTGGTATGGTCCCAGGTCTGCCAGACGTCTTGGTATGGTCTGAGGTCTGCCAGACGTCTTGGTATGGTCTGAGGTCTGCCAGACGTCTTGGTATGGTCTGAGGTCTGCCAGACGTCTTGGTATGGTCTGAGGTCTGCCAGACGTCTTGGTATGGTCCGAGGTCTGCCAGACGTCTTGGTATGGTCCGAGGTCTGCCAGACGTCTTGGTATGGTCCGAGGTCTGCCAGACGTCTTGGTATGGTCCGAGGTCTGCCAGACGTCTTGGTATGGTCCGAGGTCTGGCAGACGTCTTGGTATGGTCCCAGGTCTGCCAGACGTCTTGGTATGGTCCGAGGTCTGCCAGACGTCTTGGTATGGTCTGAGGTCTGCCAGACGTCTTGGTATGGTCCGAGGTCTGCCAGACGTCTTGGTATGGTCTGAGGTCTGCCAGACGTCTTGGTATGGTCCTAGGTCTGCCAGACGTCTTGGTATGGTCCGAGGTCTGCCAGACGTCTTGGTATGGTCTGAGGTCTGCCAGACGTCTTGGTATGGTCCCAGGTCTGCCAGACGTCTTGGTATGGTCCGAGGTCTGCCAGACATCTTGGTATGGTCCCAGGTCTGCCAGACGTCTTGGTATGGTCTGAGGTCTGGCAGACGTCTTGGTATGGTCCCAGGTCTGCCAGACGTCTTGGTATGGTCTGAGGTCTGCCAGACGTCTTGGTATGGTCCGAGGTCCGCCAGACGTCTTGGTATGGTCCCAGGTCTGCCAGACGTCTTGGTATGGTCTGAGGTCTGCCAGACGTCTTGGTATGGTCTGAGGTCTGCCAGACGTCTTGGTATGGTCTGAGGTCTGCCAGACGTCTTGGTATGGTCTGAGGTCTGCCAGACGTCTTGGTATGGTCCGAGGTCTGCCAGACGTCTTGGTATGGTGCGAGGTCTGCCAGACGTCTAGGTATGGTCCGAGGTCTGCCAGACGTCTTGGTATGGTCCGAGGTCTCGCAGACGTCTTGGTATGGTCCCAGGTCTGCCAGACGTCTTGGTATGGTCCGAGGTCTGCCAGACGTCTTGGTATGGTCCCAGGTCTGCCAGACGTCTTGGTATGGTCCGAGGTCTGCCAGACGTCTTGGTATGGTCTGAGGTCTGCCAGACGTCTTGGTATGGTCCCAGGTCTGCCAGACGTCTTGATATGGTCTGAGGTCTGCCAGACGTCTTGGTATGGTCTGAGGTCTGCCAGACGTCTTGGTATGGTCCGAGGTCTGCCAGACGTCTTGGTATGGTCCGAGGTCTGCCAGACATCTTGGTATGGTCCCAGGTCTGCCAGACGTCTTGGTATGGTCCCAGGTCTGCCAGACGTCTTGGTATGGTCCCAGGTCTGCCAGACGTCTTGGTATGGTCCCAGGTCTGCCAGACGTCTTGGTATGGTCCCAGGTCTGCCAGACGTCTTGGTATGGTCCGAGGTCTGCCAGACGTCTTGGTATGGTCCCAGGTCTGCCAGACGTCTTGGTATGGTCCCAGGTCTGCCAGACGTCTTGGTATGGTCCCAGGTCTGCCAGACGTCTTGGTATGGTCACAGGTCTGCCAGACGTCTTGGTATGGTCCCAGGTCTGCCAGACGTCTTGGTATGGTCCGAGGTCTGCCAGACGTCTTGGTATGGTCCGAGGTCTAGCAGACTGGTAAACCTTATGTTAGGAGCAGTGTTCTCAAGGATAAACTCGCACATAATCCAGCAATTCCGTTCGAGCCCCGTCCCAGTCCAAGTCTTCCCCTGGTAACACGAGTCCCCGTACGCTCACCAGCCAACCCGTTCGAGCCCCGTCCCAGTCCAAGTCTTCCCCTGGTAACACGAGTCCCCGTACGCTCACCAGCCAACCCGTTCTCGCACTTGCTTATAGTCAATATTGACTTATTTAATAAGTGCATATGTGACATACTAATTGATTGTGAATATTTTAGTTTACCTTGAAAAGCTTCATAGAAAACACCGACCCCACCTAACCTTCTTAGTATGTTATAATAAGCATCTTATTGCTTCTTAATTACAATTATTACTTAACCTATACCGTTGATAGGTTAAGTAATAATTGTAAATAAGAAGCAATAAGATGCTTATCTTAACATACTAAGAAGGTTAGGTGAGGTCGGTGTTTTCTATGAAGCTTTTCAAGGTAAACTAAAATATTCACAATCAATTAGTATGTCACATATGCACTTATTAAATAAGCCAATATTGACTGTCACCAGCAGTCTCCAAGAAGCACTCGACGCCGCCACAGCACGACCCCACCACAGGCACTGAGGCTTCCCGTGATACACAACCAACTAAGAACGAAAACACACTAGACTTGTTATTCACAAACAATGATGAACTAATCAGAGACATCACAATCTCAGATACTACATACTCAGACCATAAGCTCATTGAAGTGCGAACTAGCATACATAACGGTAGTAGGTCTGAGAGACCCAACAAGCGAGAAGGGGTATTCAATCAATTATATATATCAATAAGAGGATGGGAAACAATAAATGTAGACTTGCAACCATTCAATGGGAGACGGTCTTGTCGTGAGGTTATCTTGAGATGATTTCGGGGCTTTTAGTGTCCCCGCGGCCCGGTCCTCGACCAGGTCTCCACCCCCAGGAAGCAGCCCGTGACAGCTGACTAACACCCAGGTACCTGTTTACTGCTAGGTAACAGGGGCATAGGGTGAAAGAAACTCTGCCCATTGTTTCTCGCCGGCGCCTGGGATCGAGCCCAGGACCACAAGTCCAGCGTGCTGTCCGCTCGGCCGACCGGTCTTAAGCGACAAAACTCCCACACAGGGAATAGCCCAACTGACAGCTGAAGCTTACAAGGTGTGCTTGAAGCACGTGCCTGTGAGGAGGGGCAGAAAGAGGACCACTCTAGAAAGAGAACGCAGACGGCTGTACAGGAGAAGGAAAAAATAACGGAAATGCTTCGGCAGACACAACTATCAGAAGAAAGGAAAATTTATCTAAACAGGGAGATCAAAGAAATAGGACAAACGTTGAAGCGATCATACGAGTCTGAGGAAATGGAATTGGAACAGAAAGCTATACACGAGATAAAGAAAAATCCAAAATATTTTATCACATACGCAAAATCAAAAACCTCGACCAGTATTGGACCGTTAATTACAAATGAAGGTACGTACACAGAGGACAACAAAGAGATTAGTGAATTTCTAAGAAGCCAGTATGAGGCTATGTTTAGCACACCAATAAACAACATGAAAGTTGATGACCCAGACAGCTTCTTTATGAATGACATTCAACCTGCAGATAATATTACGGATATTACCACAAACTCGGAAGACTTTGAAAGAGAAATTGATAATATGCCCAAGCACTCAGCTCCTGGGCCTGACTCATGGAATTCAATATTCATAAAGAAATGTAAAGTACCAGTAGCGCGAGCGCTCAGTGTAATATGGAGAAAGAGCCTGGATACAGGGGAGATACCAGCAGCACTTAAATCTGCAGTCATAGCTCCTCTGCACAAGTGGAGTAGTAAAGCCTTGGCAAAAAATTATAGACCAATTGCACTAATATCACACATAATAAAAGTTTTTGAGAGGGCGATTAGAAATCAAATTTCTAGTTTTATGGAAAATATTGAGCTACACAATCCAGGACAACATGGATTTAGAGCGGGAAGATCCTGTCTGTCACAGTTACTCAACCACTATGACAAAATCACAGAAGCTCTAGAAGAAAAGCAAAATTCAGATGTTGTATACAGAGACTTTGCAAAGGCGTTCGACAAATGTGACCATGGGGTGATAGCTCACAAAATGAGGTCAATGGGAATAACTGGTAAAGTAGGACGCTGGATACTCAATTTCGTGTCGAACAGAACACAGAGTAAAAGTCAATCAAATATAATCAAGTCCAAGCGCAGTTAAAAGCTCTGTACCTCAAGGTACAGTCCTTGCACCGCTACTGTTCCTTATTCTTATATCAGATATAGACAAAAATACACGTCACAGCTTCGTGTCATCCTTTGCAGATGACACAAAAATCAGCATGAAAATTACCTCTGCTGAAGACATGGAAAAATTACAAGCAGATTTCAAAAAAGTTTTCGATTGGGCAGCAGAAAATAACATGATGTTTAAGTGATAAATTCCAGGTACTGAGGTACGGCAAAAATGAGGATCTGAAACATAATACAGGGTACAAAACACAATCGAATCTGCCCATAGTAGGAAAACAGCATGTCAAGGATTTGTGAATAATGATGTCCGACGACCTAACGTTTAGGGAGCATAATCAAGCAAATATTGCGTCAGCCAGAAAAATGATCGGATGGATTACGAGAACTTTCAAATCCGGGGATCCCATCACAATGGTTGTACTTTTCAAGTCACTTGTGCTGTTCCGTCTCGAGTACTGCTCAGTACTCGCTTCCCCCTTCAGAGCAGGAGAGATTGATGAAATAGAGGGAATATTGAGAACATATACGGCACGCATAGATGAGATAAAGCACCTAAATTATTGGGATCGTCTCAAAGCTCTCCAAATGTACTCACTAGAAAGGAGACGAGAGAGATACCAAATAATATACACCTGGAAAATACTGGTGGACAGGTCCCAAATCTACACAGTAAAATATCAACGTACTGGAGTGAACGACATGGAAGAATATGCAGAACAGAACCAGTGAAGAGCAGAGGTGCCATAGGCACAATCAGAGAGCACTGTATAAACATCAGAGGTCCACGGTTGTTCAACGTCCTCCCAGCAAGCATCAGAAATATTGCCGGAACAACCGTGGACATCTTCAAGAGGAAACTGGACTGTTTTCCAAAAGAAGTTCCGGACCAACCAGGCTGTGGTGGGTATGTGGGCCTGCGGGCCGCTCCAAGCAACAGCCTAGTGGACCAAACTCTCACAAGTTAAGCCTGGCCTCGGGCCGGGCTTGGGGACTAGAAGAACTCCCAGAACTCCATCAACCAGGTGTCACTCGACGCTGCCACAATACGATTCTACCACAGCCGCTGTGGCTTCCCGTGTAAGTCACTCACACGTTGACAAGCAGCTGCTGCGGCAGGAAACTCAAGCAAGCACAACAGCAAGTGTCTTACAAGTAAGTTAGAAGCCATATAATTCCCTGGACATAGAGGCACAATGGTGGTCCCCGTTAGGCAATACCATGCCGGCCACGGGCATTAATCCTGGCTGCCTGAAACACTGACGCCCACAACGGATATATGTGCCACAAGCTATTCTATACACCATGCAAGCAGAACAGATCCATATAAGCAATATCCCACGCTCCACAAGCAACATTATTTCCCCCCACATAAGCACCTGAAATCACTACTATACACGACACTTTAAACAAGCATTATTTACTACAAGCTTGGACCTGTGCTGCTTCCGGGGGCGCTGGTGAGGACTGCGACAACCAGAGCGCAACTCCACAGTCTCCCGAGACTGATGGATGCCTACTACTAGTCCTTGCAGTCCTTACCAGCGGCCTCGGCAGCAGCACAGGTCCAAACACACACCACCACACTGGCTGTCACGGTTCCTACACCTCTACACCCCATGCCTCCTTCACACCAAGGTATACCTCCTTAGTGCTTCCGTATTTAAGTCACTTATACTATCCGCTGTGCAACACTGCCGTGTCCTCGCCTCACCTTAGGGAGGCTTCAGAACGAGAAGTTTAGAGATAATCTTTACTGGAACACAGAGCAGTAAAACACCTCAATAATCAAGAATGCCTCAAAGCACTAACATGGGACCGGAGACACAAGACCCATCTCACAATACACACACAGAAGACACTACACTGTTAGGTTCACAACCTGTACGGTCAAATAGCATCTTACTGGAGCAAACGATGTGGCAGACAATGTATAATAACCCCAGTGAAGAGCACGCGGGTCACAAGCACCACCAATGAGCACCAAGTGAACATTAGAGGCCTACGACTTCTCAAAAACCTTCTAGCAAATATAACAATCACTGCCTGAGCAAAAGGTGGAACTTTTCAAGAGGGAATTAGAAGGGTCCGTGGAGAAAGAGCGAGACCAAGCAGGTTGTGATGAATAAGAGGGCTTGCAGGCCGCTGCTTGCAGGCCGGTGCATGCAGGCCGCTGCTTGCAGGCCGCTGCTTGCAGGCCGCTCCTTGCAGGCCGCTCCTTGCAGGCCGCTGCTTGCAGGCCGCTGCTTGCAGGCCGCTCCTTGCAGGCCGCTCCTTGCAGGCCGCTCCTTGCAGGCTGCTGCTTGCAGGCCGCTCCTTGCAGGCTGCTGCTTGCAGGCCGCTCCTTGCAGGCTGCTGCTTGCAGGCCGATGCTTGCAGGCCGCTCCTTGCAGGCCGCTGCTTGCAGGCCGCTCCTTGCAGGCTGCTGCTTGCAGGCTGCTGCTTGCAGGCCGCTCCTTGCAGGCTGCTGCTTGCAGGCCGCTCCTTGCAGGCCGCTGCTTGCAGGCCGCTCCTTGCAGGCCGCTCCTTGCAGGCCGCTGCTTGCAGGCCGCTGCTTGCAGGCCGCTGCAAGGACCAGCGTTATTAATTAGGTTATCATCAAGAAAGCTGTCTGGCCCAAAGCCGGACTGTGGGAGTAAAAATAATTTGAATCCAGCAAGAAGTAACTCACAGACAACTCCATCAATATGAGTCCCTACAAACATTATAACAGAACACAATCAGTTCAGGTCCCTACAAGCAATATTACACAGTATACAATCAGCACAGGTCCCTACAAGCAATATCACATCACACACAATCAGCACAGGTCCCTACAAGCAATATCACATCACACACAATCAGCACAGGTCCCTACAAGCAATATCACATCACACACAATCAGCACAGGTCCCTACAAGCAATATCACATCACACACAATCAGCACAGGTCCCTACAAGCAATATCACATCACACACAATCAGCACAGGTCCCTACAAGCAATATCACATCACACACAATCAGCACAGGTCCCTACAAGCAATATTACATCACACACAATCAGTTCAGGTCCCTACAAGCAATATCACATCACACACAATCAGCACAGGTCCCTACAAGCAATATCACATCACACACAATCAGCACAGGTCCCTATACAAGCAATATCACATCACACACAATCAGTTCAGGTCCCTACAAGCAATATCACATCACACACAATCAGCACAGGTCCCTACAAGCAATATCACATCACACACAATCAGTTCAGGTCCCTACAAGCAATATCACATCACACACAATCAGTTCAGGTCCCTACAAGCAATATCACATCACACACAATCAGCACAGGTCCCTACAAGCAATATCACATCACACACAATCAGCACAGGTCCCTACAAGCAATATTACATCACACACAATCAGCACAGGTCCCTACAAGCAATATGAGAGCAGACAATCAATAGCGGCGCCCTACAGGGCCGCCCCATATCCCCACACAAACAATATAACAAGAGGAACCATGTGCAGCCAGCAATAACAGTAAGTTTGCCGCCTTTTCCTGGGACTGGCCGACGGTCGCCCCCCCCCCCGGGGGCCAGATCGATCAGATATTGAGGTCTGAGGGATCCGGAAGCCACACGACCGGCCGGCCGGCTGCTGCTGGCCCATACAGACCAGCCGGCTGATGTGCAGCTGGCCGAACTTGCGGGGTAGGGCTGGTCTAGCTCTGTCTTTCCTGCCTCTCCCGGCCTCCTATCCCCCTCCCTCACTCTCCTCCACCCCCCTGACGTCCCCCAGGGATAGGGGGGTATCCCTTGGGCCATCCCCCACCCCGACCCCTTCATCGCTTCACACCAATTCATTAGGATTTAGCGTTTTTTTAAAGTTTTCTGCGCTGATGGGGGTTGGAGGAGGGGAGGAGGGGTTGTGGAGAGAGCAGAGAGGGGGGAAGGGGCGTCAGTGGAAGGGGGGAGGGGATAAGGGTTAGGAGGAGGGGGGGTGGGTGGGGTGTGAGGCGGGATATTACGAGGGCGCCCCGTCTCATGAAGTGGGTAATGGGGTTGGATAATGTGTTTCTGAGCTTAATCCTCAACGGATAAGCGGAGGAAGATGGGGTAATTGTGCTGAGTGGCAACATCAGAGTGTCTAGCAAGTCAGCAGGGGAGAGAGGAGCGCAGGGGGAGTATGAGCGCGGCGCTCGGGCTCTGTGTGAGCGCGGCGCTCGGGCTCTGTGAGCGTGGCGCTCGGGCTCTGTTAGCGTGGCGCTCGGGCTCTGTGAGCACGGCGCTCGGGCTCTGTGAGCGCGGCGCTCGGGCTCTATTAGCTTGGCGCTCGGGCTCTGTGAGCGCGGCGCTCGGGCTCTGTGTGAGCGCGGCGCTCGGGTTCTGTGAGCGCGGCGCTCGGGCTCTGAGCGCGGCGCTCGGGCTCTGTGAGCGCGGCGCTCGGCCTCTGAGCGCGGCGCTCGGGCTCTGTGAGCGCGGCGCTCGGGCTCTGTGAGCGCGGCGCTCGGGCTCTGTGAGCGCGGCGCTCGGGCTCTGTGAGCGCGGCGCTCGGGCTCTGTGAGCGCGGCGCTCGGGCTCTGTGAGCGCGGCGCTCGGGCTCTGTGAGCGCGGCGCTCGGGCTCTGTGAGCGCGGCGCTCGGGCTCTGTGAGCGCGGCGCTCGGGCTCTGTGAGCACGGCGCTCCAGCTGTGTGAGCGTGGCGCTCGGGCTCTGTGAGCGCGGCGCTCGGGCTCTGTGAGCGTGGCGCTCGGGCTCTGTGAGCGCGGCGCTCGGGCCCTGTGAGCACGGCGCTCGGGCTGTGTGAGCGTGGCGCTCGGGCTCTGTGAGCGCGGCGCTCGGGCTCTGTGAGCGCGGCGCTCCAGCTGTGTGAGCGCGCGGGTGAGTGTCTTGCTTTAACACAAGGGATTCGAGCGCTTACTGAAGCCTGGTTTAGCTTAAGGCGAGAGCGCTTGAGAGCCCGCCTCGCCACTGCCATCTTTAATGCACATATACATCCCCCAATAGTCTTAAACACATTCTTTGTTGTAAATATTTTGACTTGTGTAATGATGCATATATTAAGGTTAAGGAACTATAGATACATAAACTATTATTTGAACAAAATAATATAGTAATCTACTGTTACCAGACCCGTATACTGACCTATGATGGTCAGCAGATTGTGTCGCTAATACTTTCGTATATTAATACATCTTCAGAAGGAGTGATTTTACAGATCGAGTGATGGGTATAAATAGGCAGGAGAGAATGGTGAAGTGAGGTGAGGTACAATACGTGGAGAGCGCAGACGGCCCATTGGCCCATCAGATGCATATATATATATATATATATATATATATATATATATATATATATATATATATATATATATATATATATATATATATATATACACACATACATATACACACACACACTATACGGGTACCCGGCTGTGCCTGGGCCTCTCTTCCCCTCCCTTCTCTCGTAATGGCTTATTGCTTTCTCCTGATAATTACCTTAATTACCCCCCCCCCCCCTTCTCTATCTTTCTGCCCCAACAACCAACTTTTCCCCTCACATATTTCCTCCAATCTCCCCTCCCATACCTCTCTCTCCCTTCTCTTACCCTCTCTTTACCCTCACTACCCCTCTCTATCCCTCTTTATCTCTGTCCGCGTCTCACAAAATGTATTACAGTAATTCGAATGAGTATTGTGGGAGTAGGCTTCATAACTCTATGGGAAAACATCACCCCTGATGTTTCAGACGTCATAAAAATCCCGGGATGTCGCTATCAATTTCGTTACATCTTATAGTTTGCCAATGTAGCCCCCTGACTGTCCTATGACACTCCCATACCGCCTATGTGTCATCCTGGGTGGTTGACTGAGGACAGCCCCACCAGTCAGACTTCCATCCTGGGACAAAGGTTCTCTTATAATAATAATCTTACCCCATAGCTTAAGATATCACCTTACTAATGAGAGAATTCAGTGACGTCATCATTTACAATCACCTGTCAAAGTTCTATGTATGTATAGGGAGTATATAGAGTTCTATGTATGTTGTATGTATGTATATGTATGTATAGGGACCTGTTATAGGACTTGACACCACAAGACAATGGCTTATTTGTATTACACAAGAGGTCAGTATATCCAGGACCTATAACAGGCGTGATTGATTGAGCAAATGCTGTGATGTGGAGCTTTCTGTCATGTTTATGGTGTCCGGGGCACTAGGACCTGGAGCTGAGAGCTGGAGGCGAGAGCTTGAGGTGAGAGCTTGAGCTGAGAGCTTGAGGTGAGAGCTTGAGCTGAGAGCGTGAGGTGAGAGCTTGAGCTGAGAGCTTGAGATGAGAGCTTGAGCTGAGAGAGTGAGGTGAGAGCTTGAGCTGAGAACTTGAGCTGAGAGCTTGAGCTGTTAGCTTGAGATGAGAGCTTGAGCTGAGAGCTTGAGCTGAGAGCTTGAGCTGAGAGAGTGAGGTGAGAGCTTGAGCTGAGAGCTTGAGCTGAGAGCTTGAGCTGAGAGAGTGAGGTGAGAGCTTGAGGTGAGAGCTTGAGCTGAGAGCTTGAGCTGAGAGCTTGAGCTGAAAGCTTGAGCTGTTAGCTTGAGCTGAGAACTTGAGCTGAGAGCTTGAGCTGAAAGCTTGAGCTGTTAGCTTGAGATGAGAGCTTGAGCTGAGAGAGTGTGCACGTCGGCTGCGTTAGTCTCTGTTAGTTACTGGGGGCAGCCAATCACCTCCGCGCCACACTTGATGAACCAATCACAGGGGCGGTAAAGGAAAGCCCGCGCACCGTGCTGCTATTAGCGGCCATGGCCAGACTTATGCCTCCATCACTCCTGCCTCACCCTGCCTCACCCTGCTCCTGCCTCACCCTGCCTCACCCTGCTCCTTCCTCACCCTGCTCCTGCCTCACCCTGCTCCTGCCTCACCCTGCCTCATCCTGCTCCTGCTTCACCCTGCCTCACCCTGCCTCACCCTGCTCCTGCCCCCTGCCTCACCCTGCTCGTGCCTCACCCTGCCCCTGCCGCCCCCTGCCTCACCCTGCTCCTGCCGCCCCCTGCCTCACCCTGCTCCTGTCTCACCCTGCTCCTGCCGTCCCCTGCCTCACCCTGCTCCTGCCGCCCCCTGCCTCACCCTGCTCCTGTCTCACCCTGCTCCTGCCGTCCCCTGCCTCACCCTGCTCCTGCCTCACCCTGCCTCACCCTGCTCCTGCCGCCCCCTGCCTCACCCTGCTCCTGCCGCCCCCTGCCTCACCCTGCTCCTGCCTCACCCTGCTCCTGCCCCCTGCCTCACCCTGCTCCTGCCGCCCCCTGCCTCACCCTGCTCCTGTCCCCCTGCCTCACCCTGCTCCTGCCTCACCCTGCTCCTGCCTCACCCTGCTCCTGCCTCACCCTGCTCCTGCCGCCCCTGCCTCACCCTGCTCCTGCCGCCCCCCTGCCTCACCCTGCTCTTGCCGCCCCCTGCTCCTGCCGCCCCCTGCCTCACCCTGCTCCTGCCCCCTGTCTCACCCTGCTCCTGCCTCACCCTGCTCCTGCCGCCCCCTGCCTCACCCTGCCTCACCCTGCTCCTGCCGCCCCCTGCCTCACCCTCCTCCTGCCGCCCCCCTGCCTCACCCTGCTCTTGCCGCCCCCCTGCCTCACCCTGCTCTTGCCGCCCCCTGCCTCACCCTGCTCCTGCCGCCCCCTGCCTCACCCTGCTCCTGCCCCCCTGTCTCACCCTGCTCCTGCCCCCTGCCTCACCCTGCTCCTGCCCCCTGTCTCACCCTGCTCCTGCCCCCTGCCTCACCCTGCTCCTGCCTCACCCTGCTCCTGCCGCCCCCTGCCTCACCCTGCCCCCTGCCTCACCCTGCTCCTGCCCCCTGCCTCACCCTGCTCCTGCCCCCTGCCTCACCCTGCTCCTGCCTCTCTCTGCTCACCCCCCCCCCCTAAACACTGGGTGTGGGAGACACTCCCACACCTGCAGGCAAGATAACATCACAAGAGACACTCTCACACCTGCAGGCAAGATAATACCTACAGTAGACACTCCCACACCTGCAGGCAAGATAACATTACAAGAGACATTCCCACACCTGACTTCAATCCTGTCCATGAGAAAATCCTTGTAAAAGGACGGGGGCTCGACCCCGCGTCCTGGGTAACTCAAGACGCACACCTTAACCCCTGCACCACGATATGTTAAGGATTATTTATCCAGTGATCCACCCGAATCCACCAGGAGTCTTGGGGCACCGAGCTGGTTCGATCCCCCGTCCTGCTCTAAGGATATTGCGAAAGATGTACCACGATACAGTGGCTTCCTTGTGTATGACTGTCTATACTGCCTCAGTGCTGAGTCTGTTGTAGAGTAGTCAGTCATTATGCTCCACTGAGGAATGAATCAACACTCGAACTGATCGAATGATTCATCAGCGTGAATCATAATTCCTTGATATTACGGACCTGTTACTCATTCTTTCATTTTACCATCACAGTATGCTTCACCGCTAAGCATGTATCATTTTACCATCACAGTATGCTTCACCGCTCAGCATGTATCATTTTACCATCACAGTATGCTTCACCGCTCAGTATGTATCATTTTATCATCACAGTATGCTTCACAGCTCAGCATGTATCATTTTACCATCACAGTATGCTTCACCGCTCAGTATGTATCATTTTATCATCACAGTATGCTTCACCGTTCAGTATGTATCATTTTATCATCACAGTATGCTTCACCGTTCAGCATGTATCATTTTACCATCACAGTATGCTTCACCGTTGAGTATTATTTTACCATCACAGTATGCTTCACCGTTGAGTATAATTTTACCATCACAATATGCTTCACCGTTGAGTATAATTTTACCATCACAGTATGCTTCACCGTTGAGTATAATTTTACCATCACAGTATGCTTCACCGTTGAGTATAATTTTACCATCACAGTATGCTTCACCGTTGAGTATAACTTTATCATCACAGTATGCTTCACCGTTGAGTATAATTTTATCATCACAGTATGCTTCACCGTTGAGTATAATTTTATCATCACAGTATGCTTCACCGTTGAGTATAATTTTACCATCACAGTATGCTTCACCGTTGAGTATAACTTTATCATCACAGTATGCTTCACCGTTGAGTATAATTTTATCATCACAGTATGCTTCACCGTTGAGTATAATTTTATCATCACAGTATGCTTCACCGTTGAGTATAATTTTACCATCACAGTATGCTTCACCGTTGAGTATAATTTTACCATCACAATATGCTTCACCGTTGAGTATAATTTTACCATCACAGTATGCTTCACCGTTGAGTATAACTTTACCATCACAGTATGCTTCACCGTTGAGTATAATTTTACCATCACAGTATGCTTCACCGTTGAGTATAATTTTACCATCACAGTATGCTTCACCGTTGAGTATAATTTTACCATCACAGTATGCTTCACCGTTGAGTATAATTTTACCATCACAGTATGCTTCACCGTTGAGTATAATTTTACCATCACAGTATGCTTCACCGTTGAGTATAACTTTATCATCACAGTATGCTTCACCGTTGAGTATAATTTTATCATCACAGTATGCTTCACCGTTGAGTATAATTTTATCACAGTATGCTTCACCGTTGAGTATAACTTTATCATCACAGTATGCTTCACCGTTGAGTATAATTTTATCACAGTATGCTTCACCGTTGAGTATAATTTTATCACAGTATGCTTCACCGTTGAGTATAACTTTATCATCACAGTATGCTTCACCGTTGAGTATAATTTTATCATCACAGTATGCTTCACCGTTGAGTATAACTTTATAATCACAGTATGCTTCATCGTTGAGTATAATTTTATCACAGTATGCTTCACCGTTGAGTATAACTTTATCATCACAGTATGCTTCACCGTTGAGTATAACTTTATCATCACAGTATGCTTCACCGTTGAGTATAATTTTATCATCACAGTATGCTTCACCGTTGAGTATAACTTTATCATCACAGTATGCTTCACCGTTGAGTATAATTTTATCATCACAGTATACTTCACCGTTGAGTATAATTTTATCATCACAGTATGCTTCACCGTTGAGTATAACTTTATCATCACAGTATGCTTCACCGTTGAGTATAACTTTATCATCACAGTATGCTTCACCGTTGAGTATAACTTTATCATCACAGTATGCTTCACCGTTGAGTATAATTTTATCATCACAGTATACTTCATCGTTGAGTATAATTTTATCATCACAGTATGCTTCACGGTTGAGTATAACTTTATCATCACAGTATGCTTCACCGTTGAGTATAACTTTATCATCACAGTATGCTTCACCGTTGAGTATAACTTTATCATCACAGTATGCTTCACCGTTGAGTATAATTTTATCATCACAGTATGCTTCACCGTTGAGTATTACTTTATCATCACAGTATGCTTCACCGTTGAGTATAATTTTATCATCACAGTATGCTTCACCGTTGAGTATAACTTTATCATCACAGTATGCTTCACCGTTGAGTATAACTTTATCATCACAGTATGCTTCACCGTTGAGTATAACTTTATCATCACAGTATGCTTCACCGTTGAGTATAATTTTATCATCACAGTATGCTTCACCGTTGAGTATAACTTTATCATCACAGTATGCTTAACCGTTGAGTATAACTTTATCATCACAGTATGCTTCACCGTTGAGTATAATTTTATCATCACAGTATACTTCACCGTTGAGTATAATTTTATCATCACAGTATGCTTCACCGTTGAGTATAACTTTATCATCACAGTATGCTTAACCGTTGAGTATAACTTTATCATCACAGTATGCTTCACCGTTGAGTATAACTTTATCATCACAGTATGCTTCACCGTTGAGTATAATTTTATCATCACAGTATGCTTCACCGTTGAGTATAACTTTATCATCACAGTATGCTTAACCGTTGAGTATAATTTTATCATCACAGTATGCTTCACCGTTGAGTATAACTTTATCATCACAGTATGCTTCACCGTTGAGTATAACTTTATCATCACAGTATGCTTCACCGTTGAGTATAACTTTATCATCACAGTATGCTTTACCGTTGAGTATAACTTTATCATCACAGTATGCTTCACCGTTGAGTATAACTTTATCATCACAGTATGCTTCACCGTTGAGTATAACTTTATCATCAGTATGCTTCACCGTTGAGTATAACTTTATCATCACAGTATGCTTCACCGTTGAGTATAACTTTATCATCACAGTATGCTTCACCGTTGAGTATAACTTTATCATCACAGTATGCTTCACCGTTGAGTATAACTTTATCATCACAGTATGCTTCACCGTTGAGTGTAACTTTATCATCACAGTATGCTTCACCGTTGAGTGTAACTTTATCATCACAGTATGCTTCACCGTTGAGTGTAACTTTATCATCACAGTATGCTTCACCGTTGAGTATAACTTTATCATCACAGTATGCTTCACCGTTGAGTATAATTTTACCATCACAGTATGCTTCACCGTTGAGTATAATTTTACCATCACAGTATGCTTCACCGTTGAGTATAACTTTATCATCACAGTATGCTTCACCGTTGAGTATAATTTTATCATCACAGTATGCTTCACCGTTGAGTATAATTTTATCACAGTATGCTTCACCGTTGAGTATAACTTTATCATCACAGTATGCTTCACCGTTGAGTATAATTTTATCACAGTATGCTTCACCGTTGAGTATAATTTTATCACAGTATGCTTCACCGTTGAGTATAACTTTATCATCACAGTATGCTTCACCGTTGAGTATAATTTTATCATCACAGTATGCTTCACCGTTGAGTATAACTTTATAATCACAGTATGCTTCATCGTTGAGTATAATTTTATCACAGTATGCTTCACCGTTGAGTATAACTTTATCATCACAGTATGCTTCACCGTTGAGTATAACTTTATCATCACAGTATGCTTCACCGTTGAGTATAATTTTATCATCACAGTATGCTTCACCGTTGAGTATAACTTTATCATCACAGTATGCTTCACCGTTGAGTATAATTTTATCATCACAGTATACTTCACCGTTGAGTATAATTTTATCATCACAGTATGCTTCACCGTTGAGTATAACTTTATCATCACAGTATGCTTCACCGTTGAGTATAACTTTATCATCACAGTATGCTTCACCGTTGAGTATAACTTTATCATCACAGTATGCTTCACCGTTGAGTATAATTTTATCATCACAGTATACTTCATCGTTGAGTATAATTTTATCATCACAGTATGCTTCACGGTTGAGTATAACTTTATCATCACAGTATGCTTCACCGTTGAGTATAACTTTATCATCACAGTATGCTTCACCGTTGAGTATAACTTTATCATCACAGTATGCTTCACCGTTGAGTATAATTTTATCATCACAGTATGCTTCACCGTTGAGTATAACTTTATCATCACAGTATGCTTCACCGTTGAGTATAATTTTATCATCACAGTATGCTTCACCGTTGAGTATAACTTTATCATCACAGTATGCTTCACCGTTGAGTATAACTTTATCATCACAGTATGCTTCACCGTTGAGTATAACTTTATCATCACAGTATGCTTCACCGTTGAGTATAATTTTATCATCACAGTATGCTTCACCGTTGAGTATAACTTTATCATCACAGTATGCTTAACCGTTGAGTATAACTTTATCATCACAGTATGCTTCACCGTTGAGTATAATTTTATCATCACAGTATACTTCACCGTTGAGTATAATTTTATCATCACAGTATGCTTCACCGTTGAGTATAACTTTATCATCACAGTATGCTTAACCGTTGAGTATAACTTTATCATCACAGTATGCTTCACCGTTGAGTATAACTTTATCATCACAGTATGCTTCACCGTTGAGTATAATTTTATCATCACAGTATGCTTCACCGTTGAGTATAACTTTATCATCACAGTATGCTTAACCGTTGAGTATAATTTTATCATCACAGTATGCTTCACCGTTGAGTATAACTTTATCATCACAGTATGCTTCACCGTTGAGTATAACTTTATCATCACAGTATGCTTCACCGTTGAGTATAACTTTATCATCACAGTATGCTTTACCGTTGAGTATAACTTTATCATCACAGTATGCTTCACCGTTGAGTATAACTTTATCATCACAGTATGCTTCACCGTTGAGTATAACTTTATCACAGTATGCTTCACCGTTGAGTATAACTTTATCATCACAGTATGCTTCACCGTTGAGTATAACTTTATCATCACAGTATGCTTCACCGTTGAGTATAACTTTATCATCACAGTATGCTTCACCGTTGAGTATAACTTTATCATCACAGTATGCTTCACCGTTGAGTGTAACTTTATCATCACAGTATGCTTCACCGTTGAGTGTAACTTTATCATCACAGTATGCTTCACCGTTGAGTGTAACTTTATCATCACAGTATGCTTCACCGTTGAGTATAACTTTATCATCACAGTATGCTTCACCGTGACAAGTTCAAACTCGACCAACAGTCACCAGATCCGTTCGACTGGTAAGTTAAATCTGGCGAGTCAAATCCGCAGACTTGTTTTCATCGTGTATATAATTTTCCGTATATGTGAATGTAACGATATCAGTTATTAATGATTAGATGCCCACAAAGAATTTATTTGCAGAGTCTCATATATGAGATGTTGGGAGATAATTGACATATTTAGGTCAGATGAGGTTACTAAGTTTTAGTTCAAACTTTAACAATTTATTAGATGTTTATGATAAGTACATGTCTCTTAAGCATATATGTATTTGTCGATTTTTTAATTCCGCGACTGTGCCTATAAGTACGATATATATACATATATATATATATATAATTATATATATATATATATATATATATATATATATATATATATATATATATATATATATATATATATATATATATATATATATATACATATATGTATGTATGTATGTGTTTGTGTGTGTGTGTGTGTGTGTGTGTGTGTGTGTGTACTTACTTAATTGTACTCACCTAATTATGCTTGCGGGAGTTGAGCTCTGGCTCTTTGGTCCCGCCTCTCAACCGTCAATCAACAGGTGTACAGGTTCCTGAGCCTATTGGGCTCTATCATATCTGCTCTTGAAACTGTGTATGGAGTCAGCCTCCACCACATCACTCCCTAATGCATTCCATTTGTCAACCACTCTGACACTAAAAAAGTTCTTTCTAATATCTCTGTGGCTCATTTGGGCACTCAGTTTTCACCTGTGTCCCCTAGTGCGTGTTCCCCTTGTGTTAAATAGCCTGTCTTTATCTACCCTATCAATTCCCTTGAGAATCTTTAATGTATTATCAATATATATATACACACACACACAGTGTGTGTGTGTGTGTGTGTGTGTGTGTGTGTGTGTGTGTGTGTGTGTGTGTGTGTGTGCTCACCTAGGTGTGTTTGCGGGGGTTGAGCTTTGGCTCCCTGGTCCCGCCTCTCAACCGTCAATCAACAGGTGTACAGGTTCCTGAGCCTACTGGGCTCTATCATATCTACATTGTAAACTGTGTATGGAGTCAGCCTCCACCACATCACTGACAAATGCTGTTATGCTGCAGTGTTCACTCTAATGCGTCAGTCCTGGCAACACTGCAACGCTGAGTCTAATTAAGGCTGCAGTCACATACCGTTGGTGCAATAATGAAAAAGTGCGGTAGTGTAGGTGTCGTGTTGATGGCGTCATTACCTCACAAGCGTCAACACAACGGGAGTGACCTGGTACAACACAACGGGAGTGACCTCCTGGTACAACACAACGGGAGTGACCTCCTGGTACAACTGAACGGGAGTGACCTGCTGGTACAACTCAACGGGAGTGACCTCCTGGTACAACACAACGGGAGTGGCCTGGTGCAACACAACGGGAGTGCCCTGGTACAACACAACGGGAGTGACCTCCTGGTACAACACAACGGGAGTGACCTCCTGGTACAACACAACGGGAGTGACCTGGTGCAACACAACTGGAGTTACCTCCTGGTACAACACAACGGGAGTGACCTGGTGCAACACAACGGGAGTGACCTGCTGGTACAACTCAACGGGAGTGACCTCCTGGTACAACACAACGGGAGTGACCTGGTACAACACAACGGGAGTGACCTCCTGGTACAACACAACGGGAATGACCTCCTGGTACAACACAACGGGAGTGACCTCCTGGTACAACACAACGGGAGTGACCTCCTGGTACAACACAACGGGAGTGACCTCCTGGTACAACACAACGGGAGTGGCCTGGTGCAACACAACGGGAGTGCCCTGGTACAACACAACGGGAGTGACCTCCTGGTACAACACAACGGGAGTGGCCTGGTACAACACAACGAGAGTGACCTCCTGGTACAACACAACGGGAGTGACCTCCTGGTACAACACAACGGGAGTGACCTCCTGGTACAACACAACGGGAGTGACCTCTTGGTACAACACAACGGGAGTGACCTCCTGGTACAACACAACAGGAGTGACCTCCTGGTACAACACAACGGGAGTGACTTCCTGGTACAACACAACGGGAGTGACCTGGTACAACTCAACGGGAGTGACCTCCTGGTGCAACACAACGGGAGTGACCTGGTGCAACACAACGGGAGTGACTTCCTGGTACAACACAACGGGAGTGACCTGGTACAACACAACGGGAGTGACCTCCTGGTACAACACAACGGGAGTGACCTGGTGCAACACAACGGGAGTGCCCTGGTACAACACAACGGGAGTGACCTCCTGGTACAACACAACGGGAGTGACCTCCTGGTACAACACAACGGGAGTGGCCTGGTGCAACACAACGGGAGTGCCCTGGTACAACACAACGGGAGTGACCTCTTGGTACAACACAACGGGAGTGACCTCCTGGTACAACACAACAGGAGTGACCTCCTGGTACAACACAACGGGTGTGACCTCCTGGTGCAACACAATGGGAGTGACCTCCTGGTGCAACACAACGGGAGTGACCTCCTGGTACAACACAACGGGAGTGACCTCCTGGTACAACACAACGGGAGTGACCTCCTGGTACAACACAACGGGAGTGACCTGGTGCAACACAACGGGAGTGACCTCCTGGTACAACACAACGGGAGTGACCTCCTGGTACAACACAACGGGAGTGACCTCCTGGTACAACACAACGGGAGTGACCTGGTACAACACAACGGGAGTGACCTCCTGGTACAACACAACGGGAGTGACCTGGTACAACACAACCTGTACACCTCCTGGTGCAACACAACGGGAGTGAGTGACCTGGTACAACACAACGGGAGTGACCTGGTACAACACAACCTGTACAACCCTTCACTACACCACACGGGAGACAGGTCACAACAGCTTGGTCAGACGTGAGATGTGATCACTAGATAACTTGTTCACAAGTTGTATCAACCCGAGAGAGATCTGGATCATAAGTGAGCTTGGTGGTTTAAAGTAAAGGTTTGCGTTCTACGATCCAAAGTGGAGCGATTATTCTTAATGGCTTATAATCTGGAAATTACGAAATTAAGAAGTGTAATAGTAAATTGTTTTCGAGTCATAGTGCGTCTTTTACAGCAGGCAGTTTACAGTGCGCAGTTGGCATAGCTGTAAACGAGATCATTAACCGGCCATCAAAGACGGCCATTAAAGAAACTTGATATATAAAGAACAGTAACCGTATGGAGGCTCTAAATATACTCTCTATGATATCAAATTTCATATATGACACATGTCGTTTCTTCTCGGCTTGAAGATATCACATTCTGGGGTTTCTCTTCGTAGCTTCATCCAAGAAGTTCTCTATATAACACTTTTTTCTGTGATACACAAAATCTTAGGTTGGTTCCCTTCCCCACAGTTCTGTTGGCAGGTGTGAGGCTGGGTCCCCTTGCCCACTGTTCTGTTGGTAGGTGTGAGGCTGGGTCCCCTTGCCCACTGTTCTGTTGGCAGGTGTGAGGCTGGGTCCCCTTGCCCACTGTTCTGTAGGCAGGTGTGAGGCTGGGTCCCCTTGCCCACTGTTCTGTTGGCAGGTGTGAGGCTGGGTCCCCTTGCCCACTGTTCTGTTGGCAGGTGTGAGGCTGGGTCCCCTTGCCCACTGTTCTGTTGGCAGGTGTGAGGCTGGGTCCCCTTGCCCACTGTTCTGTTGGCAGGTGTGAGGCTGGGTCCCCTTGCCCACTATTCTGTTGGCAGGTGTGAGGCTGGGTCCCCTTGCCCACTGTTCTGTTGGCAGGTGTGAGGCTGGGTCCCCTTGCCCACTGTTCTGTTGGCAGGTGTGAGGCTGGGTCCCCTTGCCCACTGTTCTGTTGGCAGGTGTGAGGCTGGGTCCCCTTGCCCACTGTTCTGTTGGCAGGTGTGAGGTTGGGTCCCCTTGCCCACTGTTCTGTTGGCAGGTGTGAGGCTGGGTCCCCTTGCCCACTGTTCTGTTGGCAGGTGTGAGGCTGGGTCCCCTTGCCCACTGTTCTGTTGGCAGGTGTGAGGCTGGGTCCCCTTGCCCACTGTTCTGTTGGCAGGTGTGAGGCTGGGTCCCCTTGCCCACTGTTCTGTTGGCAGGTGTGAGGCTGGGTCCCCTTGCCCACTGTTCTGTTGGCAGGTGTGAGGCTGGGTTCCCTTGCCCACTGTTCTGTTGGCAGGTGTGAGGCTGGGTCCCCTTGCCCACTGTTCTGTTGGCAGGTGAGAGGTTGGGTCCCCTTGCCCACTGTTCTGTTGGCAGGTGTGAGGCTGGGTCCCCTTGCCCACTGTTCTGTTGGCAGGTG
This sequence comes from Procambarus clarkii, assembly GCF_020424385.1. Lineage (NCBI taxonomy): Eukaryota > Metazoa > Arthropoda > Malacostraca > Decapoda > Cambaridae > Procambarus > Procambarus clarkii. Next base: position 622,446 of record NC_059617.1, read on the forward strand.
TGAGGCTGGGTCCCCTTGCCCACTGTTCTGTTGGCAGGTGTGAGGCTGGGTCCCCTTGCCCACTGTTCTGTTGGCAGGTGTGAGGCTGGGTCCCCTTGCCCACTGTTCTGTTGGCAGGTGTGAGGCTGGGTCCCCTTGCCCACTGTTCTGTTGGCAGGTGTGAGGCTGGGTCCCCTTGCCCACGGTTCTGTTGGCAGGTGTGAGGCTGGGTCCCCTTGCCCACTGTTCTGTTGGCAGGTGTGAGGCTGGGTCCCCTTGCCCACTGTTCTGTTGGCAGGTGTGAGGCTGGGTCCCCTTGCCCACTGTTCTGTTGGCAGGAGGTGTGAGGTTGGGTCCCCTTGCCCACTGTTCTGTTGGCAGGTGTGAGGCTGGGTCCCCTTGCCCACTGTTCTGTTGGCAGGTGTGAGGCTGGGTCCCCTTGTCCACTGTTCTGTTGGCAGGAGGTGTGAGGTTGGGTCCCCTTGCCCACTGTTCTGTTGGCAGGTGTGAGGCTGGGTCCCCTTGCCCACTGTTCTGTTGGCAGGTGTGAGGCTGGGTCCCCTTGCCCACTGTTCTGTTGGCAGGAGGTGTGAGGTTGGGTCCCCTTGCCCACTGTTCTGTTGGCAGGAGGTGTGAGGTAAGGTTACCTACCAGTCCTTTCCTTTTCATAAATTCCTTTGAATGTGTTGACGCAGTTTATAAGCCTAGATTATGTTTTTGTACATGTGAATGTTTGCACGTTTGTGTTTTGTACATGTTTGTGCCTGCACATGTATTTGTACGTGTGAGAGGCTGTGTATGTGTGTATACGTACCACGTTTTCTCACATATTTGAGCTTGCTCGAGCAAGCTGAAAGTTGATTAACCTTGGGTTTTCAGTTGGTGGTTCACGGCTGTGGTGACTCTTGCAGTGTATGTGTGTGTGTGTGTGTGTGTGTGTGTGTGTGTGTGTGTGTGTGTGTGTGTGTGTGTGTGTGTATGTGTGTGTGTATGTGTGTGTGTATGTGTGTGTGTGTATGTGTGTGTGTGTGTGTGTGTGTGTGTGTGTGTGTGTGTGTGTGTGTGTGTGTGTGTGTGTGTGTGTGTGTGTGTGTGTGTGTGTGTGTGTGTGTGTATGTGTGTGTGTGTGTGTGTGTGTGTGTGTGTGTGTGTGTGTGTGTGAGTGTGTGTGTGTGTGGTGTGTGTGTGTGGTGTGGTGTGTGTGTGTGTGTGTGTGTGTGTGTGTGTGTGTGTGTGTGTGTGTGTGTGTGTGTGTGTGTGTGTGTGTGTGTGGTGTGTGTGTGTGTATGTGTGTGTGTGTGTGTGTGTGTGTGTGTGTGTGTGTGTGTGTGTGTGTGTGTGTGTGTGTGTGTGTGTGTGTGTGTACTCACCTATATGTACTCACCTATATGTGCTTGCAGGATCGAGCATTGACTCTTGGATCCCGCCTTTCTAGCTATCGGTTGTTTACAGCAATGACTCCTGTCCCATTTCCCTATCATACCTAGTTTTAAAAGTATGAATAGTATTTGCTTCCACAACCTGTTCCCCAAGTGCATTCCATTTTTCTACTACTCTCACGCTAAAAGAAAACTTCCTAACATCTCTGTGACTCATCTGAGTTTCCAGTTTCCACCCATGTCCCCTCGTTCTGTTATTATTACGTGTGAACATTTCATCTATTTCCACTTTGTCAATTCCCCTGAGTATTTTATATGTCCCTATCATATCTCCTCTCTCCCTTCTTTTCTCTAGTGTCGTTAGGTTCAGTTCCTTCAGCCGCTCTTCATATCCCATCCCTCGTAACTCTGGGACAAGCCTCGTCGCAAACCTCTGAACCTTCTCCAGTTTCTTTATGTGTTTCTTCAGGTGGGGGCTCCATGATGGCGCGGCATACTCTAAGACGGGTCTCACGTAGGCAGTGTAAAGCGCCCTAAAAGCTTCCTCATTTAGGTTTCTGAATGAAGTTCTAATTTTCGCCAGTGTAGAGTACGCTGCTGTCGTTATCCTATTTATATGTGCCTCAGAAGTTAGATTAGGTGTCACATCCACTCCCAGGTCTCTTTCTCGAATCGTTACAGGTAGGCTGTCCCCCTTCATTGTGTACTGTCCCTTTGGTCTCCTGTCACCTGATCCCATTTCCATAACTTTACATTTACTGGTGTTAAACTCCAGTAGCCATTTCCCTGATCATCTCTGCAGCCTGTTTAAGTCCTCTTGGAGGATCCTACAATCCTCGTCTGTCACAACTCTTCTCATTAATTTTGCGTCATCTGCAAACATTGACATGTATGATTCCACTCCTGTAAACATATCATTTACGTAAATTAGAAAGAGGATTGGTCCCAGCACCGATCCTTGAGGTACTCCACTTGTTACTGTTCGCCAGTCCGACTTTTCGCCCCTTACCATTACCCTCTGGCTCCTTCCTGTTAGGTAGTTCTTCACCCATACTAGGGCCTTTCCGCTTACTCCTGCCTGCCTCTCAAGTTTGTATAGCAGTCTCATGTGCGGTACCGTATCAAAGGCCTTTTGGCAGTCAAGAAATATGCAGTCTGCCCAGCCTTCTCTGTCCTGCCTTATCCTTGTTACTTTATCATAGAATTCTAAGTGGTTTGTTAGGCATGGTTTCCCTGTCCAGAACCCATGTTGGTGCTTGTTTACAAACCCAATGCTCTCCAGGTGCTCAACAAGTCTTTGCCTAATTATTCTTTCAAGTATTTTGCAGGGGATGCTTGTCAGTGATACGGGTCTGTAGTTAAGTGCCTCCTCCTTATCACCTTTTTTGAAAATCGGTACGACATTTGCCTCCTTCCAGCAACTGGGCAATTCTCCCGACATAAGTGACTCATTAAAGATCATTGCCAGAGGCACGCTGAGAGCCTGCGCTGCCTCTTTGAGTATCCACGGTGATACTTTGTCTGGTCCAACAGCTTTATTTGCATCCAGTGTTGTCAACTGTTTCATTACATCCTCTGCTGTCACCTCTATATCTGATAGTCTTTCATCTTGGGTAATCTCTTCTAACAATGGGAACTGCTCAGGCTCGGTTGTGAACACTCCATGGAATTTTGCATTCAGTACCTCGCAGATTTCCTTGTCGCTTTCTGTATATGCCCCTTCTGTTTTCCTCAGTCTGTGTGTGTGTGTGTATGTGTGTGTGTGGTGTGTATGTGTGTGTGGTGTGTGGTGTGTGTGTGTGTGTGTGTGTGTGTATGTGTGTGTATGTGTATGTGTATGTGTGTGTGTGTGTGTGTGTGTGTGTGTGTGTGTGTGTGTATGTGTACTCACCTATATGTACTCACCTATATGTGCTTGCAGGATCGAGCATTGACTCTTGGATCCCGCCTTTCTAGCTATCGGTTGTTTACAGCAATGACTCCTGTCCCATTTCCCTATCATACCTAGCTTTAAAAGTATGAATAGTATTTGCTTCCACAACCTGTTCCCCAAGTGCATTCCATTTTTCTACTACTCTCACGCTAAAAGAAAACTTCCTAACATCTCTGTGACTCATCTGAGTTTCCAGTTTCCACCCATGTCCCCTCGTTCTGTTATTATTACGTGTGAACATTTCAGCTATTTCCACTTTGTCAATTCCCCTGAGTATTTTATATGTCCCTATCATATCTCCTCTCTCCCTTCTTTTCTCTAGTGTCGTAAGGTTCAGTTCCTTCAGCCGCTCTTCATATCCCATCCCTCGTAGCTCTGGGACAAGCCTCGTCGCAAACCTCTGAACCTTCTCCAGTTTCTTTATGTGTTTCTTCAGGTGGGGGCTCCATGATGGCGCGGCATACTCTAAGACGGGTCTCACGTAGGCAGTGTAAAGCGCCCTAAAAGCTTCCTCATTTAGGTTTCTGAATGAAGTTCTAATTTTCGCCAGTGTAGAGTACGCTGCTGTCGTTATCCTATTTATATGTGCCTCAGGAGTTAGATTAGGTGTCACATCCACTCCCAGGTCTCTTTCTCGAATCGTTACAGGTAGGCTGTTCCCCTTCTGTGTGTGTATGTGTATGTATGTGTATGTGTGTGTATGTGTGTGTGTGTGTGTGTGTGTGTGTGTGTATGTGTGTATGTGTGTATGTGTATGTGTATGTGTATGTATGTGTATGTATGTGTATGTATGTGTATGTATGTGTATGTGTGTGTGTGTGTGTGTGTGTGTGTGTGTGTGTATGTGTATGTGTGTGTGTGTGTGTGTGTGTGTGTGTGTGTGTGTGTGTGTATGTGTATGTGTATGTGTATGTGTGTGTGTGTGTGTGAAGCACGCCAGTTAGCCGTACAGACACACACGGACAAGAACAGCGGTACACCCCCCGGTGTGACACCCCAGGGGTCACCCTGACACTAAACAATAACTTACAAACAACACAGATGCGTTTATATACATATTCCTGAACCAAGAGGACCACAGAACCCTCCAAAGCCCTCACATACAGTGGCTCAGATCTACTACGAACAGTTAAATTCGTCACGATTTTCAGTTCATTGCCTCTTATAGCACAAGAAATTACGAGCCAGAGGAGTCGTCCTGCATCACAACCAGAGATGGTGATGATGGTGATGATAGTGATGATGGTGATGATGATGTAGGAGGGGTTTAGGTCCTTAGGTCTATCACTTCCCAGGACGTGGCGTCTGGATAGGCGGATTATCATCATTATTAGTCTGTCTACTATCCTTTAGCCAGGAGAAGGGTTTCTGAAGTCAGACAGGGAAATTGTATGCCGTTTCTGTGCCTGTATATCTGTCATGGGAGGCGGCACTCATACTGTCCATTACCTCCGGCACTCATACTGTCGATTACCTCCGGCACTCATACTGTCGATTACCCCCGGCACTCATACTGTCGATTACCTCCGGCACTCATACTGTCGATTACCTCCGGCACTCATACTGTCGATTACCTCCGGCACTCATACTGTCGATTACCTCCGGCACTCATACTGCCGATTACCCCCGGCACTCATACTGCCGATTACCTCCGGCACTCATACTGCCGATTACCTCCGGCACTCATACTGTCGATTACCTCCGGCACTCATACTGTCGATTACCTCCGGCACTCATACTGTCGATTACCTCCGGCACTCATACTGTCGATTACCTCCGGCACTCATACTGTCGATTACCTCCGGCACTCATACTGCCGATTACCTCCGGCACTCATACTGTCGATTACCTCCGGCACTCATACTGTCGATTACCCCCGGCACTCATACTGTCGATTACCTCCGGCACTCATACTGCCGATTACCTCCGGCACTCATACTGCCGATTACCTCCGGCACTCATACTGTCGATTACCCCCGGCACTCATACTGTCGATTACCTCCGGCACTCATACTGTCGATTACCTCCGGCACTCATACTGTCGATTACCTCCGGCACTCATACTGTCGATTACCTCCGGCACTCATACTGTCGATTACCTCCGGCACTCATACTGTCGATTACCTCCGGCACTCATACTGTCGATTACCTCCGGCACTCATACTGTCGATTACCCCCGGCACTCATACTGTCCATTACCTCCGGGCCTCATACTGTCCATTACCTCCGGGCCTCATACTGTCCATTACCTCCGGGCCTCATACTGCCCATTACCTCCGGGCCTCATACTGTCCATTACCTCCGGGCCTCATACTGTCGATTACCTCCGGGCCTCATACTGTCGATTACCTCCGGGCCTCATACTGTCGATTTCCTCCGGGCCTCATACTGTCCATTACCTCCGGGCCTCATACTGTCCATTACCTCCGGGCCTCATACTGTCCATTACCTCCGGGCCTCATACTGTTCATTACCTCCGGGCCTCATACTTCCATTACCTCCGGGCCTCATACTGTCCATTACCTCCGGGCCTCATACTGTCCATTACCCCCGGGCCTCATACTGTCCATTACTTCCGGGCCTCATACTGTCCATTACCTCCGGGCCTCATACTGTCCATTACCCCCGGGCCTCATACTGTCCATTACCCCCGGGCCTCATACTGTTCATTACCTCCGGGCCTCATACTGTCCATTACCTCCGGGCCTCATACTGTCCATTACCCCCGGGCCTCATACTGTCCATTACCCCCGGGCCTCATACTGGCGTCATAGTGAGGGAGTGAGGCAATACCGCGGGTGACCCGCAACGGCCCGTGTTAATGTTGTCCCCGCGAGCCCCGGCACCTGTGTGCTACCCGTCTCTCCCTCCACTGTCATATTATATATATATATATATATATATATATATATATATATATATATATATATATATATATATATATATATATGTCGTACCTAGTAGCCAGAACGCACTTCTCAGCCTACTATGCAAGGCCCGATTTGCCTAATAAGCCAAGTTTTCCTGTATTAATATATTTTCTTTAATTTTTTTCTTATGAAATGATAAAGCTACCCATTTCATAATGTATGAGGTCAATTTTTTTTATTGGAGTTAAAATTAACGTAGATATATGACCGAACCTAACCAACCCTACCTAACCTAACCTAACCTATCTTTATAGGTTAGGTTAGGTTAGGTAGCCGAAAAAGTTAGGTTAGGTTAGGTTAGGTAGGTTAGGTAGCCGAAAAACAATTAATTCATGAAAACTTGGCTTATTAGGCAAATCGGGCCTTGCATAGTAGGCTGAGAAGTGCGTTCTGGCTACTAGGTACGACATATATATATATATATATATATATATATATATATATATATATATATATATATATATATATATATATATATTATATATATATATATATTATATATATATATATATATATATATATATATATATATATATATATATATATATATATATATATATATATATATATATATATATGTCGTACCTAGTAGCCAGAACTCACTTTTTGGCCTACTATTCAAGGCCCGATTTGCCTAATAAGCCAAGATTTCCTTAATTAATATATTTTTTCTAATTTTTTTCTTATGAAATGATAAAGCTACCTATTTCATTATGTATGAGGTCAATTTTATTTTATTGGAGTTAAAATTAACGTAGATATATGACCGAACCTAACCAACCCTACCTAACCTAACCTAACCTATCTTTATAGGTAGGTTTGGTTAGGTAGCCGAAAAAGTTAGGTTAGGTCAGGTTAGGTAGGTTAGGTAGACAATTAATTCATGAAAACTTGGCTTATTAGGCAAATCGGGCCTTGCATAGTAGGCTGAGAAGTGCGTTCTGGCTACTAGGTACGACATATATATATATATATATATATATATATTGTGACGGTGTTCCCCCCCTTATATTTCTCCCACGCCTGCAGTAAGAGTCATGTCTACTTTTCCCAAGCATTCTCTACGTAGCAGGCTTCAATTTGATATATGGGAGAGAGTGAAGTGTTCTCGGAAAGCCGAGAAATTTGTGAAATAGTAATATTTTGGCCTGTGGTATAGGCCCTTTAGGAAGCCAAGATGGCGCTGGCCTTCCTAATTCCCCGCCAAAACCGTGTGACGTCAGTGGCACCGGATTGGTCACCGACAGCAATGTGGCACAGGGAGCCAATGAAAACCTCCCGTGGCGAAAGTGACGTCACGAAGGAAGGGGGTCCAGGCCGCGCGCCGCGCTGGCGCCATCAGTCAGACACGACACGTCAAAGAGGTTGGACGTGCGACGATTGGTCCTGTCAGTTTGACAGTTGTTTCCCGCTCCCGTGGATTTAGGCGTCACCTGAAGTCTGCCAGTACTCTGAGAGGTCTTCCCTAGTTCATGTGTTGGACCAGAGAGGGAATCGACGGTTATTTGAGCAACAAGTGCTCCAGTCAGGTACTGTGCAAGAAGCAGTGAAGCCGTGCAGTGACGTATGTGACGTCTGTGGCAGTTCACCAGTTCGTGACGGCGTAGTGGCTGACAGAGCCACTGGGTAGCTGAGGAAGGAGAGGACTATTTGGGAATCCGGACGACTGCAGCTGAGACATAGGCGGCAGCCGTTGCTGGGAGAAGACGACGGCCAGGAGACCGACTCCAACCCTTCAAGAAGTCAAGAAGGAGGACGGACCTGCAGAGGAAGAAGGCACGGAGACGACGCGCTAAACGGTGGGACGACGAGTGGTTCCGGTAGGACACGACGACGTGTGTGTTGGGGCGTTCCCGACACGAGGACCAGGAGCTACATCTCATCTCTCATCGGAGGATAGGTTGAAGTAGGTGTTTCTAGTTCCCTCCCCATTCCCCTTTAGTTAGCTATATTATTCGGCTATATTATCTAGCCTGAGGATTTTATATGTCGTGAGCAAGTCTCACCCGTGTCACAGTGAGGCACCAGTTTGCCGTGTAGTACTATCAAGAGTACTTATAATACTTATGTTGATTATTGGTGTGTACAGGCACCAGGAACAAGTGATAAATTTACTGTGTTTTATATATCTTTCTACAGATTTTGATGTGAACATATAGTGGTAAATCATATATAATATTATGCCAGTATTTGGAAGTTAGGCTACGTGCCTAGAAACTATTTATTTTCCATGTCATGATGTTTGATGTATATACATTATATATGTCTATGTTCATGTAGTGACTAATCATTTGTGAGTACAGTGAATTATCGCGTTATCGCCCACGAGAGAAAATACTGAAAACTCCAGTGTTAATACTTTATAATATGTCATTGAATGAAGGGCAGTGAAAACCATTACAGTGAGTCATTGTAGCATTGATTGTAGAAACGACTGTATGAGCCCGAGTATAGTGTAACTAAGTAATACGTGCTATTTGTGCCAATATCGGGTGTGCGAGTTTCTAGTAGTATTTGAGAACTTAAAGAAACAGCGCACGTGAATCTAGAAACAAGCAATAAACTTTCGCGCGGGGTCCAGGCGATCAGCTGTTCTTGACACTTGACGAGGAGGGGAGGTGTTGCCACTTAGTGAGTGCATACTATTCGTGGGAACTACCGGCCGCAGCCAGGATCAGTTGATTTATATATTATTGTTTGGCCTTGTGACATTTTTCATACATTTTAAGTAAAATACAAAATCACCTTTGTGTTTTTATCATCTCCTCCATTGATCTTGTGGCTATATTATACTGGAAAGCATAGAGTGATAACAGTAAGTACCTGCCTGATTCCTGATCTTTTGAGTGTGACCTTGCCAAGGCTTCCACTAATTCCACCAGTCCACTGAGGTGTTACTGGCCACCTAAAACACCAGTTGGCGACCTTGTGGTCAACCATAGAGCCCGATTATTGGGGAGGGCACATGACAGTCAAGTGAACGAGTCGTGTTCCCACTCCTTCTCAATCAGAGGCCGTTGAGATTGACTGGGAGACTCTCCTGGCGTGCAGTGGCGCCGTGAGGATCGAGTGAAGACCCGCAGGACTACGGCGAGTGACCTTGAGCACAACTATTGCTCACCCCAGAGTAAGAATAGAGTAGTGAGTAAACCCCAACAATATATATATATATATATATATATATATATATATATATATATATATATATATATATATATATATATATATGTCGTACCTAGTAGCCAGAATGCACTTCTCAGCCTACTATGCAAGGCCCGATTTGCCTAATAAGCCAAGTTTTCCTGAATTAATATATTTTCTCTCATTTTTTTCTTATGAAATGATAAAACTACTCATTTCATTATGTATGAGGTCAATTTTATTTTATTGGAGTTAAAATTAACGTAGATATATGACCGAACCTAACCAACCCTACCTAACCTATCTTTATAGGATAGGTTAGGTTAGGTAGCCGAAAAAGTTAGGTTAGGTTAGGTAGGTTAGGTAGTCGAAAAACAATTAATTCATGAAAACTTGGCTTATTAGGCAAATCGGGCCTTGCATATTAGGCTGAGAAGTGCGTTCTGGCTACTAGGTACGACATATATATATATATATATATATATATATATATATAGTCGTACCTACTAGCCTGAACGCACTTCTCAGCCTACTATGCAAGGCCCGATTTGCCTAATAAGCCAAGTTTTTATGAATTAATTGTTTTTCGACTACCTAACCTACCTAACCTAACCTAACCTAACTTTTTCGGCTACCTAACCTAACCTATAAAGATAGGTTAGGTTAGGTAGGGTTGGTTAGGTTCGGTCATATATCCACGTTAATTTTAACTGCAATAAAAAAAATTGACCTCATACATAATGAAATGGGTAGCTTTATCATTTCATAAGAAAAAAATTAGAGAAAATATATTAATTCAGGAAAACTTGGCTTATTAGGCAAATCAGGCCTTGCATAGTAGGCCGAGAAGTGCGTTCTGGCTACTAGGTACGACAAATATATATATATATATATATATATATATATATATATATATATATATATATATATATATATATATATATCCGAACTCCTTATCAAAAACAGCCCGAAGCCGACGGAGAACCCTCTACAGCAGTCAAGCGTTGTATACACGTACACTTGCCCCCACGAAGGATGTAACCTTCAATGTAAGTACATAGGTATGACGTCGACCAAGCTGACGAGGCGTTTGACATGTCATCTTCAATCTGGTGCCCCTAGGAATCACATGAGACAAGCCCATGACATTACTCTAACAAGAGAAATGTTGAACAAGAATACTTGCATAATAGACAAAACCCAAGATTCAAGAAGATTACAAATTCTTGAGGCAATTCACATAAGAATAGAGCGACCTACCATGAACACCCAAATCACGGAACTATTTACTCTACCCACCATGAGAGTAAGGACAAGACAAGAACATATCCATGCCAACACAGAAGACAATGTCCAACATAACAGGCCAATTACACTGGATTAATCTTTGTGTTTAGATAATATATATATATATATATATTATTATAGTCGTGGGTTGGTGTGTCGTCGTTGATCCTTCTCTACGGACAACCCAACCCACAACTCGGCAGAGTGCTTATACTAGGAGATCACCCTTGGCGCTTCTGGCTCTTGGAGAGGGGCTCAACGTCACACGTTTAGGGGATGCGGCTCCAACACTTAGCCTCGTTGTCACGTGCACACACCCACTCGAGCCGCAGTGACTCCCCACTCTCTCCTCAGGTAATATGATCTCCTCGATCCCCTTTTGGCTTATTAGTACTACCTCCTACCCTGTCCACAGCAGTGGTTCTTGGTTCTTTCTCTCTTTCTCTCTCCTTCTTTACTACCTCCTGGGAAGCCTCACTAGGACAAGGGCAAACACCAGCAAATTAGGATACATTTACTGGACAAAGCACATACATGATACATACACACATATAATAATAATGAATCCTATACTCTATAATATCACAATCAGGTTGCACTCCAACACCATCAGAACTCTACCATCAGCTTATCAAGTGGTATCCTATCTCCTGGTTCACCACCTGATACTATCAACCTCCTCAAGTTGGTCAAGTCTACATACACTGTTGCACCATCAGCAAGAGAATATATATATAGAACATCAGCATTTGAATGCAATAACATATATCAGTATAAATGTTCATTGATGCACAACAATGATCAATCGATCACTGTCAGTCCTGGAACGCATACATCTGTAGGTAATCCAGCCTACGACTGTAACTCTAAACTTCAGTATAAAACCCTCCTTGACATAAGGATGCAAACAGTTACTCACCTCTCACTGCGTCTTGCACGCTAATGACAACCAAACACTATCAACTCCCTACAAGTAATCCACCAGAACTTCCCTTCCACCTCTGGAAGTTCACTACCCTAATATCTTTAGGTTCTTCCGGGCTTCACTACCAGGATCCTCTGCAGCTCCTCCAGGCTGCTATCATGAAGTTTCCTTGAGCAACCACGGTGCTTCACCCTTCTGCTAGGTCCCTCCACAGCTCTCTTGGCTGCTACACCATGAAGTTTCCTCGAGCAACTATGGTGCTTCACCACCTCTACAGAAGCACGTGACACTCCTCTTCACTGCTTCTCACAGCTCGAGGTCCTCGCCTCCACTATCTTGGAGTCTCATCAGCTACTTCATCTGCTGGCTTCGAAGTTCTCAGCAACTTCTTCCCCAAAGACAAACCACAGATCGTCTGGTCGAGGGCGCTTCTTCCTCTGACGAGGCTTGGTCAGGGCGCTCCACGGCCCACAATAATGCCTCCGGGCGGCTTAATATTCACTAATTATCGCCCACGACTTGAGACCACACGTCCCCAGCTCGATTCCACAGCTGGTACGTCTGCACACTTCTCTTCTCTTCGAGATATATCACTAGGGGTTCCCTTCTGACGGGAGCTCAACGGAGCGCGGCTTCCCCCTGCGATGTCTGGCACTCAAGTGAGGTCAAGGTCCTCCGGAAGCGAGCCTCACGCCTCCAGCAAAATGTCCACATCTCCTAGCCAGTCATTTATTTGTTTTCTTCCTCATCGCCCATAATCTTAAACTGCTCATTGAATCCACCATACTATTTTTCATATGGGTTATCACCTCAATATTTGCTAGACCTTCTAATCAGGTCAGGCTTGATGAATAACTCTCAAGGAGGGAGACTCGTTTCTCCTGTAGGCTGAGATCATAACAATATATATATATAATATATATATATATATATATATATATATATATATATATATATATATATATATATATATGTATGAGACCAGGAGGCATGGCAGGATGTGCAGAATACCCCCGTTGAAGAACAGAGGTGCAACAGGTACTCTGAGAGAGAACTATCAACATCAGAGGCCCGAGACTGTTCAACACGCTTCCACTACACATAAGGGGCATAACTGGCCGACCCCTCACAGTGTTCAAGAGAGAACTATCAACATCAGAGGCCCGAGACTGTTCAACACGCTTCCACTACACATAAGGGGCATAACTGGCCGACCCCTCACAGTGTTCAAGAGAGAACTATCAACATCAGAGGCCCGAGACTGTTCAACACGCTTCCACTACACATAAGGGACATAACTGGCAGACCCCTCACAGTGTTCAAGAGAGAACTATCAACATCAGAGGCCCGAGACTGTTCAACACGCTTCCACTACACATAAGGGGCATAACTGGCCGACCCCTCACAGTGTTCAAGAGAGAACTATCAACATCAGAGGCCCGAGACTGTTCAACACGCTTCCACTACACATAAGGGACATAACTGGCAGACCCCTCACAGTGTTCAAGAGAGAACTATCAACATCAGAGGCCCGAGACTGTTCAACACGCTTCCACTACACATAAGGGACATAACTGGCCGACCCCTCACAGTGTTCAAGAGAGAACTTGACAAACACCTCCAAAGGATACCTGATCAACCAGGCTGTGACTCATACGTCAGGCTGCGAGCAGCCGCGTCCAACAGCCTGGTTGACCACTCCAGCAACCAGGAGGCCTGGTCAACGACCGGGCCGCGGGGACGCTAAGCCCCGGAAGCACCTCATGGTAACCAAGGTAACCTCCACATCACTGCCTAATGCATTCCACCTGTTAACTACTCTGACACTGAAAATGTTCTTTCTACCGTCCCTGTGGCTCATGTGGGTACTCAGTCTCCACCTGTGTCCCCTTGTTCACGTGTAAGAGAACACAGTGTACATGAGTGCGCGCGTGCGAGCGAACATTTACGCGTGCGCGTGATAGTGATTGTATAAATTAACAATATTTTTACAACAATTACAGTGTTGCCATCTCGTGGGCCGTGGGTTCCCAGGATGGCATAAATGATTTTTGATTTAAGAGATGTGTTAGTGGGTAAGTTAGACAGGTGTTAGTGGGTAAGTTAGACAGGTGTTAGTGGGCAAGTTAGACAGGTGTTAGTGGGCAAGTTAGACAGGTGTTAGTGGGTAAGTTAGACAGGTGTTAGTGGGTAAGTTAGACAGGTGTTAGTGGGTAAGTTAGACAGGTGTTAGTGGGTAAGTTAGACAGGTGTTAGTGGGTAAGTTAGACAGGTGTTAGTGGGGACGTTAGACAGGTGTTAGTGGGTAAGTTAGACAGGTGTTAGTGGGTAAGTTAGACAGGTGTTAGTGGGTAAGTTAGACAGGTGTTAGTGGGTAAGTTAGACAGGTGTTAGTGGGTAAGTTAGACAGGTGTTAGTGGGTAAGTTAGACAGGTGTTAGTGGGTAAGTTAGACAGGTGTTAGTGGGTAAGTTAGACAGGTGTTAGTGGGTAAGTTAGACAGGTGTTAGTGGGTAAGCTAGACAGGTGTTAGTGGGTACGTTAGACAGGTGTTAGTGGGTAAGCTTGACAGGTGTTAGTGGGTAAGTTAGACAGGTGTTACTGGGGAAGTTAGACAGGTGTTAGACGGGGAAGTTAGACAGGTGTTAGACGGGGAAGTTACACAGGTGTTAGACGGGGAAGTTAGACAGGTGTTAGACGGAGAAGTTAGACAGGTATTAGACGGGGAAGTTAGACAGGTGTTAGTGGGGAAGTTAGACAGGTGTTAGTGGGGAAGTTAGACAGGTGTTAGTGGGGAAGTTAGACAGGTGTTAGTGGGGACGTTTTACAGGTGTTAGTGGGGACGTTGGCAGGTGTTAGTGAGGACGTTGGCAGGTGTTAGTGGGTAAGTTAGACAGGTGTTAGTGGGGACGTTTTACAGGTGTTAGTGGGGACGTTAAACAGGTGTTAGTGGGGAAGTTAGACAGATGTTAGTGGGTGAGTTAGACAGGTGTTAGTTGGGAAGTTAGACAGGTGTTAGTGGGGACGTTAGACAGGTGTTAGTGGGGACGTTGGCAGGTGTTAGTGAGGACGTTGGCAGGTGTTAGTGGGTAAGTTAGACAGATGTTAGTGGGGACGTTAGACAGGTGTTAGTGGGGACGTTAGACAGGTGTTAGTGGGGAAGTTAGACAGGTGTTAGTGGGTAAGTTAGACAGATGTTAGTGGGGACGTTAGACAGGTGTTAGTGGGGAAGTTAGACAGGTGTTAGACGGGGAAGTTAGACAGGTGTTTGTGGGTAAGTTAGACAGGTGTTAGTGGGGACGTTAGACAGGTGTTAGTGGGGACGTTGGCAGGTGTTAGTGGGGACGCTGGCAGGTGTTAGTGGGGAAGTTAGACAGGTGTTAGTGGGGAAGTTAGACAGGTGTTAGTGGGGACGCTGGCAGGTGTTAGTGGGGACGTTGGCAGGTGTTAGTGGGGACGTTAGACAGGTGTTAGTGATCCTGGACGGCATGGGTTCGAATCCTGGCCGGGTCAAAGAGTTCTTAGTGATTATATCTATATATATATATATATATATATATATATATATATAATAATGTCGTACCTAGTAGCCAGAACGCACTTCTCGGCCCACTATGCAAGGCCCGATTTGCCTAATAAGCCAAGTTTTCCAAAAATAATATATTTTCTCTAATTTTTTTCTTATGAAATGATAAAGCTACCCATTTCATTATGTATGAGGTCAATTTTTTTTTTATTGGAGTTAAAATTAACGTAGATATATGACCGAACCTAACCAACCCTACCTAACCTAACCTAACCTAACCTATCTTTTTACGTTAGGTTAGGTAGCCGAAAAGGTTAGGTTAGGTAGTCGAAAAACAATTAATTCATGAAAACTTGGCTTATTAGGCAAATCGGGCCTTGCATAGTAGGCTGAGAAGTGCATTCTGGCTACTAGGTACGACATATATATATATATATATATATATATATATATATATATATATATATATATATATATATATATATATATAATCATTCTCTCACTGGCTCTCTCCCTGTACCCTGACAGCTTAAGACTACAAAAGTGAGGTTTAGAGTCCCTTAGCGCATACAAAATCTAAGCGTTGGTTATCTCAGCTCATTTATAAATCTAATATGCTCTATTCTTTACAGAGCGTGTTTATAGAATATAAATATATAGTTTATAGAGATATAGAATATTTTATGGAAATTTTCTCCAGGATGTGTCTGCAAATAATTCTGTGTTTTGTTAACATATTTCTCGCTCGTGTTGATGTGAAGTTGTCTGATTACTCAGTGAGCTGTGTTGTCTGATTACTCAGTGAACTGTGTCGTCTGATTACTCAATGAACTGTGTTGTCTGATTACTCAGTGAGCTGTGTCGTCTGATTACTCAGTGAGCTGTGTTGTCTGATTACTCAGTGAGCAGTGTTGTCTGATTTCTCAGTGAGCTGTGTTGTCTGATTACTCAGTGAGCTGTGTTGTCTGATTACTCAGTGAACTGTGTCGTCTGATTACTCAGTGAGCTGTGTTGTCTGATTACTCAGTGAGCTGTGTCGTCTGATTACTCAGTGAGCTGTGTTGTCTGATTACTCAGTGAGCAGTGTTGTCTGATTACTCACTGAGCTGTGTTGTCTGATTACTCAGGAAGCTGTGTTGTCTGATTAGTCGTAAGCTTCCTGACCGATTAGTCAGTAAACTGACCCTGTCTTAAGTTGTCAATAATTTAAGTTGTCCAGATTGGCATAGTGTTGGGTTGTCTGTAGAGTGAGAGGAATGTCATCAGACAGCTTCAACTTCCGGCGTTACCTTCCCCTTGTTACGTGACGGTGGTTATGCAGTTTAGTTATGGTGATCGTACTGCAGACTGGACAACTTGTCTCAGGAACATGTACAAGACAGGATACCGTCTTGGGCATTGGTACCATCGCTGGTGAGGAGTAAAACTGACATTCTCCATAATGACGAGGTTGGGCGACAAGACTGAAGTATACAAGTGATGATATTGAAGGAGTTTATTATTAGAAAGTTCTGGGTAACAAAAACTAGCTTAAGAAAATGGGTTGAGGATTTATGGAAGAGGTACTCAGACAGCTTAATTGGTGTGTGTGTGTTTGGGGGGGGCAGGTGTGTGAAGCAGGGGTCAGGTGTGTGTGGGGGGGCTGGTGTGTGAAGTAGAGGTGAGGTGTGTGAAGTAGGGGTGAGGTGTATGAAGCAGGGGTGAGGTGTGTGAAGCAGGGGTGAGGTGTGTGTGGGGGCAGGTGTGTGAGGGGGCAGGTGTGTGAAGCAGGGCTCAGGTGTGTGTGGGGGCTGGTGAGTGAAGCAGGGCTCAGGTGTGTGGGGGGGGGGGGGTGGTGGGTAAAGCAGGGCTCAGGTGTGTGTTGGGGCTGGTGTGTGAAGCAGGGCTCAGGTGTGTGTGGGGGTTGGTGAGTGAAGCAGGGCTCAGGTGTGCGAGGGGGTTGGTGTGTGAAGCAGGGCTCAGGTGTGTGAGGGGGTTGGTGTGTGAAGCAGAGCTCAGGTGTGTGGGGGGCTGGTGGGTGAAGCAGAGCTCAGGTGTGTGGGGGGTTGGTGTGTGAAGCAGAGCTCAGGTGTGTGGGGGGTTGGTGTGTGAAGCAGAGCTCAGGTGTGTGGGGGGGCTGGTGGGTGAAGCAGAGCTCAGGTGTGTGGGGGGGTTGGTGGGTGAAGCAGAGCTCAGGTGTGTGGGGGGGTTGGTGGGTGAAGCAGAGCTCAGGTGTGTGGGGGGTTGGTGTGTGAAGCAGAGCTCAGGTGTGTGGGGGGGCTGGTGGGTGAAGCAGAGCTCAGGTGTGTGGGGGGTTGGTGTGTGAAGCAGAGCTCAGGTGTGTGGGGGGGCTGGTGGGTGAAGCAGGGCTCAGGTGTGTGGGGGGGCTGGTGTGTGAAGCAGGGCTCAGGTGTGTGAGGGGGTTGGTGTGTGAAGCAGAGCTCAGGTGTGTGGGGGGGCTGGTGGGTGAAGCAGAGCTCAGGTGTGTGGGGGGTTGGTGGGTGAAGCAGAGCTCAGGTGTGTGAGGGGGCTGGTGTGTGAAGCAGGGCTCAGGTGTGTGGGGGGGGGCGGGTGTGTGAAGCAGGGCTCAGGTGTGTGAGGGGGTTGGTGTGTGAAGCAGAGCTCAGGTGTGTGGGGGGGCTGGTGTGTGAAGCAGGGCTCAGGTGTGTGGGGGGGCTGGTGTGTGAAGCAGAGCTCAGGTGTGTGAGGGGGCTGGTGTGTGAAGCAGGGCTCAGGTGTGTGGGGGGGGGCTGGTGTGTGAAGCAGGGCTCAGGTGTGTGAGGGGGTTGGTGTGTGAAGCAGGGCTCAGGTGTGTGAGGGGGTTGGTGTGTGAAGCAGGGCTCAGGTGTGTGAGGGGGTTGGTGTGTGAAGCAGGGCTCAGGTGTGTGGGGGGGTTGGTGTGTGAAGCAGAGCTCAGGTGTGTGAGGGGGCTGGTGGGTGAAGCAGGGCTCAGGTGTGTGAGGGGGTTGGTGTGTGAAGCAGGGCTCAGGTGTGTGGGGGGGTTGGTGTGTGAAGCAGAGCTCAGGTGTGTGAGGGGGCTGGTGGGTGAAGCAGGGCTCAGGTGTGTGGGGGGGCTGGTGTGTGAAGCAGTGCTCAGGTGTGTGGGGGGGCTGGTGGGTGAAGCAGGGCTCAGGTGTGTGTGGGGGGTTGGTGAGTGAAGCAGGAGCTTCATCCACCAACTCCCTCCTCACCTCATCCTCCCCACCATTCCCCACTCCACAGTCCTCTCGTCCTCTCTACCAATCCTCCCCTCCCCTGTTCCCTTGTCCTCCCCACCATTCTCCATTCCCTGCCCCATCGTCCCCTGCATTACCAACTCCCCCGTCCCCTCGTTCTCCCCAACACTCCACTACGGGCTCACCTTGGCCCGTGCTGCTTGGAACTTTGTTCCAGGTAGCGAATCTTTAACAACAACAACAACCCCAACACTACCCCCTCCCCGGTCTCCTCGTCCTCCCCACCATTCCCCACTCCCTCGGCCGATGCCTTCCCAAATGATCTGATGTTCCCATCTGAAAATTGAGAATATCAAATGCTCTGATTTTCCCATCACTGAAATATAAGGAAAACGGTTAAAAAAACGTAATGAAAAAATGAAAAAATAAAAAAAATAAACTATACTCACGAAATGAACGTTATGGTAAACAACACAGCTCAATTCCAATACAATGTTACACAAAATAATTATTCAAAATGAAAATAAATCGAAATCCATGTAAATTCAATTTATCAATGCAATCGGAAAAATTGAAATCGAATCATAACATATTTAGTGTAGCGTGTGTTGTTATTACGTGCAACAGATGGCGCTGTTTTAAAAAAATAGCATATTTTTACCTGTCACAGGTGTGGCATCTACATAGTAGGTATATAAAAACACGTGCGAATTCGAATGGAACTTTTTGTTAAAATTTCAAAACAATCGGTGAAGAACTTTCGGAGATTAGCGGTTTTGAACAAACGAACATTTACATTTTTATTTATATAAATATAAATAAATTTCCATTTTCCACAGAGAAATGGAAAAGACAGATGAACGTTTCGGGCGATCAAGGCCGTTGTCAACACCAGCTGGAGTGTGGCCTTGATCGGCCGAAACGTTCATCTTTCTTTTCCATTTCTCTGTTTTTTTCCACATACATATGATCAGTGTTTCGTGATCGTTAATTGCATATTATTATATATATATATATATATATATATATATATATATATATATATATATATATATATATATATATATATATATATATATATGCGAACAAGCCTGAATGGTCCCCAGGACTATATGCGACTGAAAACTCACACCCCACAAGTGACTCGAACCCATACTGCCAGGAGCAACGCAACTGGTATGTACAGGACACCTTAATCGTGATGGTCGAGTGGATTAAGGTGTCCTGTACATACCACTTGCGTTGCTCCTGGCAGTATGGGTTCGAGTCACTTCTGGGGTGTGAGTTTTCAGTTATTACATTATATATATATATATATATATATATATATATATATATATATATATATATATATATATATATATATATATATATATATATATATATATATATTTATTTATTTCTCTCTTTTGCTAGGGTATGATAGCTGCTATAGAAACTAATGTGTTATTTAGAACGTAACTACTGAAGGTGATTAAAAGGCTTTCACAAGCTCAGGTTATAGTTACATCACAAACATTTTAAAACTAATGCATTACATACTCAATCTTGGGTACAAGTCCAATATATCATCAAGTGTTCCAGTACTCATATAGTAGTTACACAGTTCAGCATACCTCAGCCCAGGAGGGCGAAAGTCAGTCAGTATGGGACATTCTACAATATAATGTTCAAGAGAGTGCATGTTTTCTCTTTCACAAAGTTGACACATGGTGTATTGTACACTTTCACAAAGTTGACACATGGTGTATTGGACACTTTCACAAAGTTGACACATGGTGTATTGAACACTTTCACAAAGTTGACACATGGTGTATTGAACACTTTCACAAAGTTGACACATTGTGTATTGGACACTTTCACAAAGTTGACACATTGTGTATTGGACACTTTCACAAAGTTGACACATTGTGTATTGGACACTTTCACAAAGTTTACACATGGTGAATTGGACACTTTCACAAAGTTGACACATGGTGTATTGGACACTTTCACAAAGTTGACACATGGTGTATTGGACACTTTCCCAAAGTTGACACATTGTGTACTCGACACTTTCACAAAGTTGACACATTGTGTACTCGACACTTTCACAAAGTTGACACATTGTGTACTCGACACTTTCACAAAGTTGACACATTGTGTACTCGACACTTTCACAAAGTTGACACATTGTGTACTCGACACTTTCACAAAGTTGACACATGGTGTATTGGACACTTTCACAAAGTTGACACATGGTGTATTGGACACTTTCACCAAGTTGACACATGGTGTATTGGACACTTTCACAAAGTTGACACATTGTGTACTCGACACTTTCACAAAGTTGACACATTGTGTATTCAAATATAGTGAACGCTCGGCATAAACTATGTGGCGCAGGAGTCAAGTATAGTCAGAAACATCACAAGATATGACTATACAGCCATAGCTCCTCAGACACGCACACACCAAGCCTCAGACAAGCACACACCAAGCCTCAGACAAGCACACACCAAGCCTCAGACAAGCACACACCAAGCCTCAGACAAGCACACACCAAGCCTCAGACAAGCACACACCAAGCCTCAGACAAGCACACACCAAGCCTCAGACAAGCACACACCAAGCCTCAGACAAGCACACACCAAGCCTCAGACAAGCACTCACCAAGCCTCAGACAAGCACTCACCAAGCCTCAGACAAGCACACACCAAGCCTCAGACAAGCACTCACCAAGCCTCAGACAAGCACTCACCAAGCCTCAGACAAGCACACACCAAGCCTCAGACAAGCACTCACCAAGCCTCAGACAAGCACTCACCAAGCCTCAGACAAGCACACACCAAGCCTCAGGCAAGCACACACCAAGCCTCAGGCAAGCACACACCAAGCCTCAGGCAAGCACACACCAAGCCTCAGACAAGCACTCACCAAGCCTCAGACAAGCACACACCAAGCCTCAGACAAGCACTCACCAAGCCTCAGACAAGCACTCACCAAGCCTCAGACAAGCACTCACCAAGCCTCAGACAAGCACACACCAAGCCTCAGGCAAGCACACACCAAGCCTCAGACAAGCACTCACCAAGCCTCAGACAAGCACACACCAAGCACACACCAAGCCTCACACAATCAGCGGGATAATCACCGATAATTTTTAGAGGATTATGGTGTGGTGTTGACAATTATGAATTACTCCGGCAATCATTATAATCACCCGACACTGCCCAACCACATATTCGTCTTCGTTAAAGAAGTTATTTACAGACGTGGCGAACTTTGGAGCAAGGTAAGAGGGAGAGTGAGGGGAGGGTAGGTGGCAGAGGGCAGACTGAGGGAAGGGTAGGTGGCTGAGGAAGGGTAGGTGGCTGAGGGGAGACTGAGGGAAGGGTAGGTGGCTGAGGAAGGGTAGGTGGCTGAGGGGAGACTGAGGGAAGGGTAGGTGGCAGAGGGAGGAGTGCCAGACTGTAGCAGCGATGCTGGGCCTCCAGGGCACACGTGGGCCTCCAGGGCACACGTGGGCCTCCAGGGCACAGGTGGGCCTCCAGGGCACACGTGGGCCTCCAGGGCACAGGTGGGCCTCCAGGGCACACGTGGGCCTCCAGGGCACACGTGGGCCTCCAGGGCACAGGTGGGCCTCCAGGGCACAGGTGGGCCTCCAGGGCACAGGTGGGCCTCCAGGGCACACGTGGGCCTCCAGGGCACACGTGGGCCTCCAGGGCACAGGTGGGCCTCCAGGGCACACGTGGGCCTCCAGGGCACAGGTGGGCCTCCAGGGCACAGGTGGGCCTCCAGGGCACAGGTGGGCCTCCAGGGCACAGGTGGGCCTCCAGGGCACAGGTGGGCCTCCAGGGCACAGGTGGGCCTCCAGGGCACAGGTGGGCCTCCAGGGCACAGGTGGGCCTCCAGGGCACAGGTGGGCCTCCAGGGCACAGGTGGGCCTCCAGGGCACACGTGGGCCTCCAGGGCACACGTGGGCCTCCAGGGCACACGTGGGCCTCCAGGGCACACGTGGGCCTCCAGGGCACAGGTGGGCCTCCAGGGCACAGGTGGGCCTCCAGGGCACAGGTGGGCCTCCAGGGCACACGTGGGCCTCCAGGGCACAGGTGGGCCTCCAGGGCACACGTGGGCCTCCAGGGCACAGGTGGGCCTCCAGGGCACACGTGGGCCTCCAGGGCACAGGTGGGCCTCCAGGGCACACGTGGGCCTCCAGGGCACACGTGGGCCTCCAGGGCACACGTGGGCCTCCAGGGCACACGTGGGCCTCCAGGGCACACGTGGGCCTCCAGGGCACACGTGGGCCTCCAGGGCCCAGGTGGGCCTCCAGGGCACACGTGTTCCTCCAGGGCACACGTGGGCCTCCAGGGCACAGGTGGGCCTTCAGGGCACACGTGGGCCTCCAGGGCACACGTGGGCCTCCAGGGCACACGTGGGCCTCCCGGGCACACGTGGGCCTCCAGGGCACAGGTGGGCCTCCAGGGCACACGTGGGCCTCCAGGGCACACGTGGGCCTCCAGGGCACACGTGGGCCTCCAGGGCACACGTGGGCCTCCAGGGCACACGTGGGCCTCCAGGGCACACGTGGGCCTCCAGGGCACACGTGGGCCTCCAGGGCACACGTGGGCCTCCAGGGCACAGGTGGGCCTCCAGGGCACACGTGGGCCTCCAGGGCACACGTGGGCCTCCAGGGCACACGTGGGCCTCCAGGGCACACGTGGGCCTCCAGGGCACAGGTGGGCCTCCAGGGCACAGGTGGGCCTCCAGGGCACAGGTGGGCCTTCAGGGCACACGTGGGCCTCCAGGGCACACGTGGGCCTCCAGGGCACAGGTGGGCCTCCAGGGCACACGTGGGCCTCCAGGGCACACGTGGGCCTCCAGGGCACACGTGGGCCTCCAGGGCACACGTGGGCCTCCAGGGCACACGTGGGCCTCCAGGGCACACGTGGGCCTCCAGGGCACACGTGGGCCTCCAGGGCACACGTGGGCCTCCAGGGCACAGGTGGGCCTCCAGGGCACACGTGGGCCTCCAGGGCACACGTGGGCCTCCAGGGCACAGGTGGGCCTCCAGGGCACACGTGGGCCTCCAGGGCGCAAGTGGGCCTCCAGGGCACACGTGGGCACACGTGGGCCTCCAGGGCACACGTGGGCCTCCAGGGCACACGTGGGCCTCCAGGGCACAGGTGGGCCTCCAGGGCACACGTGGGCCTCCAGGGCACACGTGGGCCTCCAGGGCACACGTGGGCCTCCAGGGCACACGTGGGCCTCCAGGGCACACGTGGGCCTCCAGGGCACAGGTGGGCCTCCATGGCACACGTGGGCCTCCAGGGCACACGTGGGCCTCCAGGGCACAGGTGGGCCTCCAGGGCACACGTGGGCCTCCAGGGCACACGTGGGCCTCCAGGGCACACGTGGGCCTCCAGGGCACAGGAGGGCCTCCAGGGCACACGTGGGCCTCCAGGGCACACGTGGGCCTCCAGGGCACACGTGGGCCTCCAGGGCACACGTGGGCCTCCAGGGCACAGGTGGGCCTCCAGGGCACACGTGGGCCTCCAGGGCACAGGTGGGCCTCCAGGGCACAGGTGGGCCTCCAGGGCACACGTGGGCCTCCAGGGCACAGGTGGGCCTCCAGGGCACACGTGGGCCTCCAGGGCACACGTGGGCCTCCAGGGCACACGTGGGCCTCCAGGGCACACGTGGGCCTCCAGGGCACACGTGGGCCTCCAGGGCACACGTGGGCCTCCAGGGCACACGTGGGCCTCCAGGGCACAGGTGGGCCTCCAGGGCACACGTGGGCCTCCAGGGCACAGGTGGGCCTCCAGGGCACACGTGGGCCTCCAGGGCACACGTGGGCCTCCAGGGCACAGGTGGGCCTCCAGGGCACAGGTGGGCCTCCAGGGCACAGGTAGGCCTCCAGGGCACACGTGGGCCTCCAGGGCACAGGTGGGCCTCCAGGGCACAGGTGGGCCTCCAGGGCACAGGTAGGCCTCCAGGGCACAGGTGGGCCTCCAGGGCACAGGTGGGCCTCCAGGGCACAGGTGGGCCTCCAGGGCACACGTGGGCCTCCAGGGCATGGTACGCTTGACAGGGGAGAGGAGGCGGGGGTATTGGGAAGAGGAGAGGGGGGGGAGGGGGGGAGGGGGGATGAGAAATAAAAGGAAAGACTGGGAGACAATAAACATTGAACATACAAACATTCAATGGGACACAGTTCTAAGTAATAGAAAACTGACTTCGGAGGCCTATGAAGTCTGTCTGAAACATGTTCCTGTAAGGAAAGCCAGAATGAGGTCCAACGTAGAAAGAGAACGCAGACGACACTACAAAAGGAGGAAAAAAATAACGGAAATGCTGAAGTAGACACGATTTTCCTTAAAAAGAAGGAATAATTTAAACAGGGAGAGTGAATAAATCGAGCAGAGATTGAAGCATTAATATCAGATTGAAGTAAGGCAACTAGAACAAAAAGCAATTCAAGAAATAAAGAAGAATCCAAAATATATCTTCACATATGCTAAATCAAAAGCAAAAACCACTGCCAGTATTGGACCTATTCGTACTAGTGAAGGTTCATACAATGAGGATGACAAAGAAATTAGTGAAATCCTAAAGAAGCAGTATGAGGACATGTTTAGCACTCCGATACTCAGCATGAAAGTGGAAGATCTTTATGCATGATATCCAAACACCTGTATATATAACTCATATCAACACGAACGGGGCAGATTTTGAAAGAGAAATTGACAATATGCCCATGCACTCAGCCCCGGGTCCAGACTCATGGAAATCAATACTTATAAAGAAATGCAAATGTATAGTGTGGAGGAAGAGCTTGGACACGGGGGAGATACCAGATGCGCTTATATCAGCAGACATTGCCCCTCTACACAAGGGTGGTAGCAAAGCATTGGCAAAGAATTATAGACCAGTTGCACTAACGTCCCACATAATAAAAGTATTTGAGAGAGTGATCAGGAGTCAGGTCATTAGATTCATGGAGACCAATGACCTCCACAGTTCAGGCCAACATGGATTTAGAGCAGGAAGATCATGCCTCTCACAGCTACTTGATCACTATGACAAAAATCGCTGAGGCATTAGAAGAAAAGTAGGACGGTTGATATTCAATTTTCTGTCGAATAAAACACAAAGAGTAACAGTCAACTATATAAAATCTAGTCCAAGCGCAGTTAAAAGCTCTGTACCTCAGGGTACAGTCCTTGCACCGCTGATTTTCCTTATTCTCATATCAGATATACACAAAATACAATGTTTTCAATGTTGAAGACATTGAAAAACTACAAGCAGATATTAATAAAGTTTTTGACTGGGCAGAAGAAAATAACATGATGTTTAACAGTGATAAATTCCTGGTATTCAAGTACGGTAAAAACGAGGACCTTAAACATAATACAGGGTACAAAACACAATCAAATCTGCCCATAGTAGGAAAACAGCATGTCAAGGATTTGGGAATAATGATGTCCGACGACCTAACGTTTAGGGAGCATAACCAAGCAAATATTGTGTCAGCCAGAAAAATGTTCGGATTGATTACGAGAACTTTCAAATCCAGGGATCCCATCACAATGGTTGTACTCTTCAAGTCACTTGTGTTGTCCCGTCTCGAGTACTGCTCAGTACTCACTTCCCCCTGCAGAGCACGAAAGAGTGCTGAAATAGAGGGAGTACAGAAAACATACACGGCATACATAGCACTTAAATAGAGCACCTAAATTATTGGGATCGTCTCAAAGCTCTCCAAATGTACTCACTAGAAAGGAGACGAGAGAGATACCAAATAATATACACATGGAAAATACTGGAGGGTCAGGTCCCAAATCTACACAGTAAAATAACAACGTACTGGAGTGAACGATATGGAAGAATATGCAGAATATAACCAGTGAAGAGCAGAGGTGCCATAGTCACAATCAGAGAACACTGTATAAACATCAGAGGTCCGCGATTGTTCAACGTCCTCCCAGCGAGCATCAGAAATATTGTCGGAACAAGAGATCTTCAAGAGAAAACTAGATAGATTTCTCCAAGGAGTGCCGGTCCAACCAGGCTGTGATGGGTATGTGGGCCTGCGGGCCGCTCCAAGGAACAGCCAGGTGGACCAAACTCTCACAAGTCAAGCCTGGCATGGGGAGTAGAAGAACTCCCAGAACATCATCAAGCAGGTATCCAGCAGGTATCCAGCAGGTATCCAGCAGGTATCCAGCAGGTACCAAGCAGAGGGAAGGTCATGGGGAAGTGGGTAGCAAAGTGGAGCACATCTAATCAGAAGGGAGGTGAGAGAGGGGGGGGGGGAAGGAGGGGTGTGTGAGTGAACAAAGAAAATTATGATGAATTATAAAGAATGATGGGATGAGTGGGAGAGGGGTGGTGGGGGTAGGTGGTGGGGGTAGGTGGTGGGGGTAGGTGGTGGGGGAGAGGTGGTGGGGGTAGGTGGTGGGGGAGAGGTGGTGGGGGAGAGGTGGTGGGGGTAGGTGGTGAGGGAGAGGTGGTGAGGGAGAGGTGGTGGGGGTAGGTGGTGGGGGTAGGTTGTGGGGGTAGGTGGTGAGGGTAGGTGGTGGGGGAGAGGTGGTGGGGGTAGGTGGTGGAGGAGAGGTGGAGGAGGGGGGGGGGTAGATGGTGAGGGGTAGGTGGAGGGAAGGGTAGGTGGTGAGGTAAAGGTAGAGGGGGGGGGGTGATAAGTACTGGACATAAGGAGAGAAGAGAGAGAATCCGAAATATTAGTTTTTCTCCTATGCCAAATCAACAACAACATCTAGCAAGGGGCGCCTGCACCAGGGAGCTGGAACTTTCCCAGATGTGAACAAGGAAGTGAGTGAAGCACTGAGGCAACAGTAAGTGTCCAGCGAGCCACTAAACACACTGAAGATGTCATAACCCAAAAGAATTCTTCATGAATGTGATACCAACATCAAATCATTTATCAGATGTCACCATATCCTCTCCTTTGAAGAAGCCATAAACATTATGCCTGAGCACTCTGCACCAGGCCCTGATTCTTGGAACCCTATATTCTTCAAGAATTGTAAAACAAAAACACTGTCGCAGGCCCTTCACATTCTTTGGAGAGGGAGTCATGATACTGGTGTTATCTCTGACATACTAATAACAGCAGAGATAACACCACACTATAAAGAAGGGAATAAGGCAGAGGCAAAAAATTACAGACCGATAGCTCTTACATCACACATCATAAAAATCTTTGAAAGAGTGCTAAGAAGCAAGATCAAGAAAATCTTAGTGATCCGTGGTGTAGTGGTAAGACACTCGCCTGGCGTTCCGCGAGCGCTATGTCATGGGTTCGTATCCTGGCAGGGGAGGATTTACTGGGCGCAATTCCTTAACTGTAGCCTCTGTTTAACGCAACAGTAAAATGTGTACTTGGATGAAAAAACGATTCTTCGCGGCAGGGGATCGTATTCCAGGGACCATAGGATTAAGGACTTGCCCGAAACGCTACGCGTACTAGTGGCTCTACAAGAATGTAACAACTCTTGTATATATCTCAAAAAAAAAATAATAATAATAAAGAGAACTTCCAGCTTCTGCGCTACGGAAAAAAAACAAAAATATAAACCAGAAACCAGGTACACAACGCCATCAAAGCCTAATATAGAATGTTAAAGCAAGGTTAAAGATTTGAGTGTAATCACGGCAGAAGACTTTACCTCTAAAGAACACAATAAAGTAGCCGTCACAACTGCAAGAAAAATGACAGGTTGGATAACAAGAACCTTTGACACATGAGATGCCATACCAGTGATGATTATTTACAAGACGCTTGTGCTCTCTAGAGTGGAGTACTGCTGCACAATGACAGCACCTTTCAATGCTGGAGAAATTGCTGACCTAGAGAGCGTGCAGAGATCCTTTACTGCTAGAATCCACTCAGTAAAACATCTAAATTACTGGGACCGACTAAAGAGCCTAAATCTGTACTCCCTTGAGCGCAGGCGGGAGAGATACATAATAATCTATACGTGGAAAATATTAGAGGGGCTGGTCCCAAACCTGCACACAGAAATAACATCACATGAGACCAGGAGGCATGGCAGGATGTGCAGAATACCCCCGTCGAAGAACAGAGGTGCAACAGGTACTCTGAGAGAGAACTATCAACATCAGAGGCCCGAGACTGTTCAACACGCTTCCACTACACATAAGGGGCATAACTGGCCGACCCCTCACAGTGTTCAAGAGAGAACTATCAACATCAGAGGCCCGAGACTGTTCAACACGCTTCCACTACACATAAGGGACATAACTGGCCGACCCCTCACAGTGTTCAAGAGAGAACTATCAACATCAGAGGCCCGAGACTGTTCAACACGCTTCCACTACACATAAGGGACATAACTGGCCGACCCCTCACAGTGTTCAAGAGAGAACTGGATAAACACCTCCAAGAGATACCTTATCAACCAGGCTGTGACTCGTACGTCAGGCTGCGAGCAGCCGCGTCCAACAGCCTGGTTGATCAGTCCAGCAACCAGGCCTGGTCGAGGACCGGACCGCGAGGACGTTGAGCTCCGAATTCATGGCAAGGTAACTTGAAGGTTGGACAGAAGGAGGGAAGTGACTGGACATAAGGAGGGCAGTGACTGGACATAAGGAGGGAAGTGACTGGACAGAAGGAGGGAAGTGACTGGACATAAGGAGGGAAGTGACTGAACATAAGAAGGGAAGTGACTGAACATAAGGAGGGAAGTGACTGGACATAAGGAGGGAAGTGACTGGACATAAGGAGGGAAGTGACTGGACATAAGGAGGGAAGTGACTGAACATAAGAAGGGAAGTGACTGGACATAAGGAGGGAAGTGACTGGACATAAGGAAGGGAAGTGACTGGACATAAGGAGGGAAGTGACTGGACATAAGGAGGGAAGTGACTGGACATAAGGAGGGAAGTGACTGGACATAAGGAGGGAAGTGACTGGACATAAGAAGGGAAGTGACTGGACATAAGGAGGGAAGTGACTGGACATAAGAAGGGAAGTGACTGGACATAAGGAGGGAAGTGACTGGACATAAGAAGGGAAGTGACTGGACATAAGAAGGGAAGTGACTGGACATAAGGAGGGAAGTGACTGGACATAAGGAGGGAAGTGACTGGACATAAGGAGGGAAGTGACTGGACATAAGGAGGGAAGTGACTGGACATAAGGAGGGAAGTGACTGGACATAAGGAGGGAAGTGACTGGACATAAGGAGGGAAGTGACTGGACATAAGGAGGGAAGTGACTGGACACAAGGAGGGAAGTGACTGGACATAAGGAGGGAAGTGACTGGACATAAGGAGGGAAGTGACTGGACATAAGGAGGGAAGTGACTGGACATAAGGAGGGAAGTGACTGGACATAAGGAGGGAAGTGACTGGACACAAGGAGGGAAGTGACTGGACACAAGGAGGGAAGTGACTGGACATAAGGAGGGAAGTGACTGGACATAAGGAGGGAAGTGACTGGACATAAGGAGGGAAGTGACTGGACATAAGGAAGGGAAGTGACTGGACATAAGGAGGGAAGTGACTGGACATAAGGAGGGAAGTGACTGGACATAAGGAGGGAAGTGACTGGACATAAGGAGGGAAGTGACTGGACATAAGGAGGGAAGTGACTGGACATAAGGAGGGAAGTGACTGGACACAAGGAGGGAAGTGACTGGACACAAGGAGGGAAGTGACTGGACATAAGGAGGGAAGTGACTGGACATAAGGAGGGAAGTGACTGGACATAAGAAGGGAAGTGACTGGACATAAGGAGGGAAGTGACTGGACATAAGGAGGGAAGTGACTGGACATAAGGAGGGAAGTGACTGGACATAAGGAGGGAAGTGACTGGACATAAGGAGGGAAGTGACTGGACATAAGAAGGGAAGTTTTTTTTATTATTATTTTCTACCACAGACGTGGCCTGACATTTACAATGCTAACCAGCATATACACATTTTCTTCAGTCCTCCATGGACAGGGTTAGAGATGTGTTAAACATATAGTTCAGGGGTTTATTGAACACTCAACCACAGAAGGTGATTCGGTGCTTTTAAAATGCTAAGCTAATCTACATACGTAAATACATAGATACACAGATTTACGTATGTCATACATAAAGTGTTAGATGTGTCTTTTACATAGTGTCATTAATGTGCATTCACAAAGGTGAAATGTAATTCTGATCAGCTTCCATATATACTTTATACACATACATATACATACACACACACACATATACGTACATATACATATATACATACATACATATATATACACACACACACACACACATGCATTCACATACATTTGTCTCTTTTACTCTGACAGGGGGAGATAGCTGACAGAGAAACTAGTGTGCAATTAAGCACTTGATTAAAGTACTTTTACATGCTTAGGTTATATAGTTACATCACATACATACATTGTATAATTGATACATTACATGGTTAATCTTGGATACAAGTCCAATATAACATCAAGTGTTCCAGTACTCATAGTAACTACAGAGTTCAGCATACCTCAGCTCAGGAGGGCGAAAGTCAGTCAGTATGGGACATTCTACAATATAACGTTCAAGAGAGTGCATGTTTTCTCTTTCACAAAGTTGACACATGGTGTATTGGACACTCTCACAAAGTTGACACATGGTGTTTTGAACACTTTCACAAAGTTGACACATGACGTATTGGACTCTTTCTCAAAGTTGACACATTGTGTATTGGACACTTTTACAAAATTGACACATTGTATATTGTACACTTTCACAAAGTTGACACATGGTCTATTGGACACTTTCACAAAGTTGACACATGGTGTATTGGACACTTTCACAAAGTTGACACATGACGTATTGGACTCTCTCACAAAGTTGACACATTGTGTATTGGACACTTTTACAAAATTGACACATTGTGTATTGTACACTTT
>NC_059617.1:658620-681120 GCF_020424385.1 Procambarus clarkii
CAAGCACCCCCAGGGACACCCCCAGACGACACAACAAGCCAGGGACACCCCCAGACGACACAACAAGCCAGGGACACCCCCAGACGACACTACAAGCCAGGGACACCCCCAGACGACACAACAAGCCAGGGACACCCCCAGACGACACTACAAGCCAGGGACACCCCCAGACGACACTACAAGCCAGGGACACCCCCAGACGACACAACAAGCCAGGGACACCCCCAGACGACACTACAAGCCAGGGACACCCCCAGACGACACTACAAGCCAGGGACACCCCCAGACGACACTACAAGCCAGGGACACCCCCAGACGACACTACAAGCCAGGGACACCCCCAGACGACACTACAAGCCAGGGACACCCCCAGACGACACAACAAGCCAGGGACACCCCCAGACGACACTACAAGCCAGGGACACCCCCAGACGACACAACAAGCCAGGGACACCCCCAGACGACACTACAAGCCAGGGACACCCCCAGACGACACTACAAGCCAGGGACACACGACACCACTAGCCAGGGACACACAGACACTACTAGCCAGGGACACACAGACACTACTAGCCAGGGACACACAGACACTACTAGCCAGGGACACCCCCAGACGACACTACAAGCCAGGGACACCCCCAGACGACACAACAAGCCAGGGACACCCCCAGACGACACAACAAGCCAGGGACACCCCCAGACGACACAACAAGCCAGGGACACCCCCAGACGACACAACAAGCCAGGGACACCCCCAGACGACACTACAAGCCAGGGACACCCCCAGACGACACTACAAGCCAGGACGACACCCCCAGACGACACTACAAGCCAGGGACACCCCCAGACGACACTACAAGCCAGGGACACCCCCAGACGACACTACAAGCCAGGGACACCCCCAGACGACACTACAAGCCAGGGACACCCCCAGACGACACAACAAGCCAGGGACACCCCCAGACGCCGACACAACAAGCCAGGGACACCCCCAGACGACACAACAAGCCACACAACAAGCCAGGGACACCCCCAGACGACACAACAAGCCAGGGACACCCCCAGACGACACAACAAGCCAGGGACACCCCCAGACGACACAACAAGCCAGGGACACCCCCAGACGACACAACAAGCCAGGGACACCCCCAGACGACACAACAAGCCAGGGACACCCCCAGACGCCGACACAACAAGCCAGGGACACCCCCAGACGACACAACAAGCCAGGGACACCCCCAGACGACACAACAAGCCAGGGACACCCCCAGACGACACAACACCAGGGACACCCCCAGACGACACAACAAGCCAGGGACACCCCCAGACGACACAACAAGCCAGGGACACCCCCAGACGACACAACAAGCCAGGGACACCCCCAGACGACACAACAAGCCAGGGACACCCCCAGACGACGCCAGGGACACAACACACAACAAGCCAGGGACACCCCCAGACGACACAACAAGCCAGGGACACCCCCAGACGACGCCAAGCCAGGGACACCCCCAGACGACACAACAAGCCAGGGACACCCCCAGACGACACAACAAGCCAGGGACACCCCCAGACGACACAACAAGCCAGGGACACCCCCAGACGACACAACAAGCCAGGGACACCCCCAGACGACACAACAAGCCAGGGACACCCCCAGACGACACAACAAGCCAGGGACACCCCCAGACGACACAACAAGCCAGGGACACCCCCAGACGACACAACAAGCCAGGGACACCCCCAGACGACACAACAAGCCAGGGACACCCCCAGACGACACAACAAGCCAGGGACACCCCCAGACGACACACAACAAGCCAGGGACACCCCCAGACGACACAACAAGCCAGGGACACCCCCAGACGACACAACAAGCCAGGGACACCCCCAGACGACACAACAAGCCAGGGACACCCCCAGACGACACAACAAGCCAGGGACACCCCCAGACGACACAACAAGCCAGGGACACCCCCAGACGACACAACAAGCCAGGGACACCCCCAGACGACACTACAAGCCAGGGACACCCCCAGACGACACAACAAGCCAGGGACACCCCCAGACGACACACACAAGCCAGGGACACCCCCAGACGACACAACAAGCCAGGGACACCCCCAGACGACACAACAAGCCAGGGACACCCCCAGACGACACAACAAGCCAGGGACACCCCCAGACGACACAACAAGCCAGGGACACCCCCAGACGACACAACAAGCCAGGGACACCCCCAGACGACACAACAACACCCCCAGCCAGGGACACCCCCAGACGCCAGGGACACCCCCAGACGCAACACCCAGGGACACCCCCAGACGACACAACAGGCCAGGGACACCCCCAGACGACACAACAGGCCAGGGACACCCCCAGACGACACAACAGGCCAGGGACACCCCCAGACGACACAACAAGCCAGGGACACCCCCAGACGACACAACAAGCCAGGGACACCCCCAGACGACACAACAAGCCAGGGACACCCCCAGACGACACAACAAGCCAGGGACACCCCCAGACGACACAACAAGCCAGGGACACCCCCAGACGACACAACAAGCCAGGGACACCCCCAGACGACACAACAAGCCAGGGACACCCCCAGACGCCGACACACACAACAAGCCAGGGACACCCCCAGACGACACAACAAGCCAGGGACACCCCCAGACGACACAACAAGCCAGGGACACCCCCAGACGACACAACAAGCCAGGGACACCCCCAGACGGACACCCCCAGACGACACAACAAGCCAGGGACACCCCCAGACCCCCCAGGGACACCCCCAGACGACACACAAGCCAGGGACACCCCCAGACGACACAACAAGCCAGGGACACCCCCAGACGACACAACAAGCCAGGGACACCCCCAGACGACACAACAAGCCAGGGACACCCCCAGACGACACAACAAGCCAGGGACACCCCCAGACGACACAACAAGCCAGGGACACCCCCAGACGACACTACAAGCCAGGGACACCCCCAGACGACACACACAAGCCAGGGACACCCCCAGACGACACAACAAGCCAGGGACACCCCCAGACGACACAACAAGCCAGGGACACCCCCAGACGACACAACAAGCCAGGGACACCCCCAGACGACACAACAAGCCAGGGACACCCCCAGACGACACTACAAGCCAGGGACACCCCCAGACGACACTACAAGCCAGGGACACCCCCAGCGACACAACAAGCCAGGACACCCCCAGACGACACAACAAGCCAGGGACACCCCCAGACGACACAACAAGCCAGGGACACCCCCAGACGACACTACAAGCCAGGGACACCCCCAGACGACACAACAAGCCAGGGACACCCCCAGACGACACTACAAGCCAGGGACACCCCCAGACGACACAACAAGCCAGGGACACCCCCAGACGACACTACAAGCCAGGGACACCCCCAGACGACACTACAAGCCAGGGACACCCCCAGACGACACAACAAGCCAGGGACACCCCCAGACGACACAACAAGCCAGGGACACCCCCAGACGACACTACAAGCCAGGGACACCCCCAGACGACACAACAAGCCAGGGACACCCCCAGACGACACAACAAGCCAGGGACACCCCCAGACGACACTACAAGCCAGGGACACCCCCGAGACGAGCCAGGGACACCCCCAGACGACACACACCCCCAGACGACACAACAAGCCAGGGACACCCCCAGACGACACAACAAGCCAGGGACACCCCCAGACGACACTACAAGCCAGGGACACCCCCAGACGACACTACAAGCCAGGGACACCCCCAGACGACACCAAGCCAGGGACACCCCCAGACGACACAACAAGCCAGGGACACCCCCAGACGACACAACAAGCCAGGACACCCCCAGACGACACAACAAGCCAGGGACACCCCCAGACGACACAACAAGCCAGGGACACCCCCAGACGACACAACAAGCCAGGGACACCCCCAGACGACACAACAAGCCAGGGACACCCCCAGACGACACAACAAGCCAGGGACACCCCCAGACGACACAACAAGCCAGGGACACCCCCAGACGACACTACAAGCCAGGGACACCCCCAGACGACACAACAGGCCAGGGACACCCCCAGACGACACAACAAGCCAGGGACACCCCCAGACGACACAACACCCCCAGCCAGGGACACCCCCAGACGACACAACAAGCCAGGGACACCCCCAGACGACACAACAAGCCAGGGACACCCCCAGACGACACAACAAGCCAGGGACACCCCCAGACGACACAACAAGCCAGGGACACCCCCAGACGACACAACAAGCCAGGGACACCCCCAGACGACACAACAAGCCAGGGACACCCCCAGACGACACAACAAGCCAGGGACACCCCCAGACGACACAACAAGCCAGGGACACCCCCAGACGACACAACAAGCCAGGGACACCCCCAGACGACACAACAAGCCAGGGACACCCCCAGACGACACAACAAGCCAGGGACACCCCCAGACGACACAACAAGCCAGGGACACCCCCAGACGACACAACAGGCCAGGGACACCCCCAGACGACACAACAAGCCAGGGACACCCCCAGACGACACAACAAGCCAGGGACACCCCCAGACGACACAACAAGCCAGGGACACCCCCAGACGACACAACAAGCCAGGGACACCCCCAGACGACACAACAAGCCAGGGACACCCCCAGACGACACAACAAGCCAGGGACACCCCCAGACGACACAACAAGCCAGGGACACCCCCAGACGACACAACAAGCCAGGGACACCCCCAGACGACACAACAAGCCAGGGACACCCCCAGACGACACAACAAGCCAGGGACACCCCCAGACGACACAACAAGCCAGGGACACCCCCAGACGACACAACAAGCCAGGGACACCCCCAGACGACACAACAAGCCAGGGACACCCCCAGACGACACAACAAGCCAGGGACACCCCCAGACGACACAACAAGCCAGGGACACCCCCAGACGACACAACAAGCCAGGGACACCCCCAGACGACACAACAAGCCAGGGACACCCCCAGACGACACAACAAGCCAGGGACACCCCCAGACGACACAACAAGCCAGGGACACCCCCAGACGACACAACAAGCCAGGGACACCCTCAGTATTAACTCTCAGCACTTTCTCTAAACCCAACAAAACTTACTGAATTTTTGCAACAGTTTCTGTACCGTCAATGTATTGTTATAGATATATTGATGAAGTCAAAATTATAAATCGTTGGTCTAGAGATTGAAGTGAAGGAGGTGGAGTAGATTGAGCAAGCTGTTGGCAGCAGCGGACGCCTCCCCT
Organism: Procambarus clarkii; assembly: GCF_020424385.1. Taxonomy (NCBI): domain Eukaryota; kingdom Metazoa; phylum Arthropoda; class Malacostraca; order Decapoda; family Cambaridae; genus Procambarus; species Procambarus clarkii. The sequence continues at coordinate 663,939 of NC_059617.1, forward strand.
TAGGTCAGATTCACGAAGCAGTTACGCAGGCACTTACGATCATCTGTACATCTTTTCTCAATCTTTGGCGATTTTGTTTACAGTTATTAAACAGTTAATGAGCTCCGCAGCATCAGGAGGCTGTTTATAACAATAACAACAGTTGAATGGACGTTTTCATGCTTGTAAACTGTTTAATAAATGTAACCAAAGGTGTCAAAGATTGAGGAAAGATGTACACGTTCGTAAGTACTTGCGTAGCTGCTTCGTGAATCTGGCGTCTTGATATTAATACCATCTTAGATTAGCAGCGGTTGTGCACGTCTCTCAGCTGACAGATAAGCGATTTGTTGCAAATGTTCTTTCCAGGATATCTCAGCTGATGGATATGATCAATACTGCGAGTCCATGCTGTGAGAGTGTGTGTGTGTCCAACAGCTGGACGCCAGACGCTTGCGGCTAGTCGAGCTCAACTTTGCAGGGGGATGATCTACGGTATGGGACGGACATAGGCTGGTCGTGGCCCGCCTAACTTGAATTCTTTAAGAGCTATCAGCCTGTATCACAACCCTTACCCTGGTGGGAGTTTCATGAAGCCTGAAATTAAATTACGGATATGTTTTCCGTAGAGTCTTAACCCGCATTTTCATGATTTTGTGATAATAATAAAAAAAATATTGTGGAAAACAATGAGTTTAATTCATTAGGGTTAAACGTTATGAAAATAGTGAGTAGGAAAGATAGTTACAGTGATGAAGATAGTGAGCTGAAGATGGTTATGGGGATGATACAGTGAAGATGTACAGTGAGGGAATGTGGTGATGGTGAGGAGGGCGAATGGGGGGGGGGGAGGGAGAGAAAGAATGGGTAAAATTTAAGGAAGACGGTGGAAATGGGGAAGTTAGGAGATGGGGGGAGGGGAGGAGGGCAGAAGAGGACAGGGGAGGGAAGAGATGGGAAGGGAAAAAAGAAAGAGTGGAGAGAGAAGAGGAGGAGTAGGAGGAGGGGGGGGGGGGGAAGAAGAGTCAGACACAGACCCGGGTACCGCCGGGTCCCCCTCTCTATATAGGTATAAATGAGAATGCGTATTGGGGGTTGAAGGGGAGATGGAGTGAAGGGAGAAGAAACGGGGAGAGATGAAAGAGAGATGGGAGAGATACTTGATAACAGACTGAACAAAAACCACCTAATTATCGCAGGGGACTTTAATATTGACCTCTGCGAGCCTGAACACCCCACTGCTGTTAGCTTCCTCAACTGTATGAATTCCTGCTTCCTCATACCCTTAATCACTAGACCTACTAGAATCACTGATAGCACTGCCACGACGCTCGATCACATCTGGACCAACATAACCTCTCCGCTTACTTCAGGTATAATCACCGATAGCACTACAGATCATTACCCCACATTTCTCTTAACTAACATTAGCAAACCACCTCTTGAGTCAAGAGTGATACGTTTTAGACTACACAATGAAACTGCTATAGACAATTTTATAACTGCTGCTGATAATGTCAACTGGGAGTCCGAGTTAGGTAACATAGTGGACATCAACCTAGCAGTGAAATCTTTTCTTCAAAAAACTCTTAGCCTTTATAATACCCACTGTCCTATGCTTACAAAACAAGTCACAACCAAAAGGCTTAACAATCCCTGGCTTACAAAGGTAATACTTAAATCTATTAATAAAAAACATGACCTTGAGAAGAAGTATAGGTTAGGAATTGTCTCCAAAGAATTCTCAAAGAATTACTCATTATTGCTGTCTAAGATAATTAGACGAGCCAAAACTAAATACTACGAAGATAAATTTACCCAAATAAAGAGCAACATTAAACAAACTTGGAGAACAATTTCACAAATATTGGGATCAAAGAAGTCTTTAAATAACAAACCGACTCTCCTGTCTAATAACGATGGTCAGCTTTCAGCCTCTGATTCTGCTATTGAGTTCAATAGGTTCTTCTCTTCCATTGGTTCATCCCTTGCAAATGATATTCCATCTTCCAGTACAGACATTAATGACTATCTTTCAGGTAACTATCCACAGTCTCTGTACCTAAAGCCTATTAATTCCACTGACGTCAATGAGATAATCCTTTCCCTTAAAACCAAGTCTGGTGCCCTTGAGGAGATACCAACTTAAATTTACAAAAAAGCCTCCAGATCTTTAGCCCCTGCTATTGCTTTGCTCTTCAACAAGTCACTTGAACTCCAAACCTTCCCAGATATTCTAAAAAAAGCGAGAATAACGCCTGTCCACAAATGTGGTGATCTCACAGATGTTAACAACTACAGACCTATATCTATCCTGCCAAACTTGTCAAAAAAATTTGAAAAACTAATCTATAAGCAGCTTTACTCATATCTAGCCAAACTCAATATACTTAGCCCTTGCCAATATGGCTTCAGACCCAAAAAAAGCACTAACGATGCACTTATTAGTATGCTTAACTCGATTCATACAGCTCTTGATAAAAATGAGTTCCCTGTTGGGTTGTTTGTGGACCTGCGTAAAGCTTTTGACACTGTCAACCACCAAAACCTTCTTCTTAAATTACATCATTATGGAGTCAGAGGTCACTCCCTGCAATACCTCAAATCCTACCTTACTGACAGGCTCCAATATGTTTCTGTGAATAATACAATTTCTCCCACCCTACCCATCAACATTGGTGTTCCCCAGGGCAGCATACTTGGCCCTCTCCTCTTTCTCATCTACATTAATGACCTTCCAAATGCCTCCCAACACCTCAAACCAATTCTATTTGCTGACGACACAACCTTCATTTACTCCAGTCCTGATCCCCTTGCTCTAAATGCCACAGTAAATACTGAGCTAAATAAAGTCCATCTGTGGCTAACTGCCAACAAACTCACCCTTAACATTGACAAAACCTTTTATATTCTGTTTGGCAATAAATCCTCTAATCAAATAAATCTCAAAATAAACAATACCCAAATTTGTAACAAATTAGATGGCAAATACCTTGGCGTTCTCATTGACCACAAGCTTAATTTCCAGGGACACATTCTAAACATATCAAAAAAAGTTTCAAAAACTGTGGGCATTCTTTCTAAGATCAGATATTATGTACCACGCCCTGCCCTGGTGACTCTCTATTACTCCCTTATCTATCCATATCTCAACTATGGTATTTGTGCTTGGGGCTCTACTACCCAAAATCACTTACGTCCTCTAATTACTCAACACAAAGCTGCTATTAGGACAATATCCAATTCTGGCCCCAGACATCACTCGGTACCCCTACTTAAATCTCTGAATATGTTAGACATTAAGTCACTGCACATTCTCTCATGTGTATTATACATATATAAAACGCTAAACTATAATGCCAATCCTGATCTCAAAAGCTTCATAGAAGGTTGTAACTGAACCCATGAGCACCACACCAGAAATAAATACAGTTTTGATATTCCTAGAGTACGACTTAATCAAACTAGAAATGCTTTACAAATCAAGGGGCCCAGAATGTGGAATGACCTTCCCAACCATGTTAAAGACTGTACCTCTCTCAACCAGTTTAAGTTAAAAGCGAAGCTATACCTAATAAATTCCCTGTAACCTACCTTACCCTTCTATTGTCAACCAATGTCTGTTTTTTTCTTTAAAGAGCGCTGTTTGTCGACATAATTGTATTTGTGCTGCTTTTTCATCTATGTTTTCATTTCTTGTTTTCATTCTACTCATTATGCTCAATTAGTATTAAGCTTGTAATTTAAGTTTATCATGCCCGAAACGCTTTGCGTAATAGTGGCTTTAGGCATTGTATGTACTAGCTCTACCTATAAGTCAAACAATCCTTGTAAATATTGTATGTATGTATGTACCTTACCTAAATAAAATTGTATTGTATTGTATTGTATTGTATTGTATTGTAAAGAGGGGATGAAATGGGGTGAAGAGGGGGAGAACGGGGGGAAGTGGTGGTGGAAGTGGGGGGGGGGGGGGGAGAGGCAATGTGCGGGAAAGGGGGAGGAGGATTAAAGGGAAGAGAGGGAGGAGGATTGGGGGGATGGGGGAGAAGGATTGTGGAGAGAGGGGAGGACTGAAGATGTGGGGAGACGGGGTGAAGGAGAGGGGACAGACTATCCATCTATCAGACTATCAAGAGCTGCCTCGTATGGGCCAATAGACCTTCTGCAGTTACCTATATTCGTATGTTGCTAGTGTCCCGGGCAGCGCCGGGTATCCTTGTGAACAACTCCACAAGGGATGAGGTCCACCTAGCATTCTCAAGGACAAATTCTACTGTTTGTTGTTGTTGTTGAAGATTTAGCTACTCAGAACGAAATGTCAGTGTAGCACGGGCTATGGTGAGCCCCAATTCTACAGTGCTAACACCTGATTATATCCTCTTATGGTGAGGTGAAAGTTGACAGGGATGAATGACATTACAAGGGGGATATTAATAAGGTAGTAAATGTATCAACATACTACGTGCTCACCATAGCCCGTGCTACATGGACACTTCGTTCTGAGTTGCTAAAATTATAACAACAACGTATCAACACAGAGTGTCACATGTTGGCACTTTAAGTTCTCCCCATATATATATAAATATATATATATATATATATATATATATATATATATATATATATATATATATATATATATATATATATATATATATATAATTGTTGTAACGTGTTCACATCTAAATTCTACCATCTTCCTCCGCCCCGTAACTCTCCCACCTCTCCCACCGGCTCCCCCCCCCCCCAAACTCCTCAGCCAATGGCCTCCTAGTCGCCTCATTCTACACTCACACCACCATTACTCGCTCCATTAATTCTTGTCGCTCTTTGAGCTGAGAGTCAAGTGCCTCATCCCTATTACCTTGATCTGACATTTACGGCCCCCCCCGCCCCCCCTCACACAAGCACCTCACCATAACTCGCTCCGGGGCACCATTACACACCTTAAGAATTGTCACTATCACCTATAACTTCCTCAGGTTTGCCGGGTGTTGGTTAGGCCAGAAGTGACGTCAGAGGCAATGTTCATTTGTAAGGTGAGGGATGGTGATGTCTTGTACTGGTGCTCACTATCTTGATGGTGAGGGTTGGTGATGTCTTGTGCTGGTGCTATCTTGATGGTGAGGGTTGGTCCTGTCTTGAGGGTTGGTCCTGTCTTGTATTGGTGCTCACTATCTTGATGGTGAGGGATGGTCCTGTCTTGTGCTGGTGCTCACTATCTTGATGGTGAGGGTTGGTCCTGTCTTGTGCTGGTGCTCACTATCTTGATGGTGAGGGTTGGTCCTGTCTTGTGCTGGTGCTCACTATCTTGATGGTGAGGGTTGGTCCTGTCTTGTGCTGGTGCTCACTATCTTGATGGTGAGGGTTGGTCCTGTCTTGTACTGGTGCTCACTATCTTGATGGTGAGGGTTGGTGATGTCTTGTGCTGGTGCTATCTTGATGGTGAGGGTTGGTCCTGTCTTGAGGGTTGGTCCTGTCTTGTATTGGTGCTCACTATCTTGATGGTGAGGGATGGTCCTGTCTTGTGCTGGTGCTCACTATCTTGATGGTGAGGGTTGGTCCTGTCTTGTGCTGGTGCTCACTATCTTGATGGTGAGGGTTGGTCCTGTCTTGTGCTGGTGCTCACTATCTTGATGGTGAGGGTTGGTCCTGTCTTGTGCTGGTGCTCACTATCTTGATGGTGAGGGTTGGTCCTGTCTTGTGCTGGTGCTCACTATCTTGATGGTGAGGGATGGTCCTGTCTTGTACTGGTGCTCACTATCTTGATGGTGAGGGATGGTCCTGTCTTGTACTGGTGCTCACTATCTTGATGGTGAGGGATGGTCCTGTCTTGTACTGGTGCTCACTATCTTGATGGTGAGGGATGGTCCTGTCTTGTACTGGTGCTCACTATCTTGATGGTGAGGGATGGTCCTGTCTTGTACTGGTGCTCACTATCTTGATGGTGAGGGATGGTCCTGTCTTGTACTGGTGCTTACTATCTTGATGGTGAGGGTTGGTCCTGTCTTGTACTGGTGCTCACTATCTTGATGGTGAGGGTTGGTCCTCTCTTGTACTGGTGCTCACTATCTTGATGGTGAGGGATGGTCCTGTCTTGTACTGGTGCTCACTATCTTGATGGTGAGGGATGGTCCTGTCTTGTACTGGTGCTCACTATCTTGATGGTGAGGGATGGTCCTGTCTTGTACTGGTGCTCACTATCTTGATGGTGAGGGTTGGTCCTGTCTTGTACTGGTGCTCACTATCTTGATGGTGAGGGTTGGTCCTGTCTTGTACTGGTGCTCACTATCTTGATGGTGAGGGATGGTCCTGTCTTGTACTGGTGCTCACTACTTGATGGTGAGGGATGGTCCTGTCTTGTACTGGTGCTCACTATCTTGATGGTGAGGGTTGGTCCTGTCTTGTACTGGTGCTCACTATCTTGATGGTGAGGGATGGTCCTGTCTTGTACTGGTGCTCACTATCTTGATGGTGAGGGATGGTCCTGTCTTGTACTGGTGCTCACTATCTTGATGGTGAGGGTTGGTCCTGTCTTGTACTGGTGCTCACTATCTTGATGGTGAGGGTTGGTCCTGTCTTGTACTGGTGCTCACTATCTTGATGGTGAGGGTTGGTCCTGTCTTACTTCTCCAAACGCCTGTTACTGCTCTTAAGGCAAGAAACAGAAGAAACTCAAAATATGTATCTTAAATTGAACACGAGTGCTTCGAACACTGAATATGAGAGCTTCGAACACTGAATATGAGAGCTTCGAACACGGAATATGAGAGCTTCGAACACGGAATATGAGAGCTTCGAACACGGAATATGAGAGCTTCGAACACGGAATATGAGAGCTTCGAACACGGAATATGAGAGTTTCGAACACTGAATATGAGTGCTTCGAACACTGAATATGAGAGTTTCGAACACTGAATATGAGTGCTTCGAACACTGAATATGACTGTTTCGAACACTGAATATGAGAGCTTCGAACACGGAATATGAGAGCTTCGAACACTGAATATGAGAGCTTCGAACACTGAATATGAGAGCTTCGAACACGGAATATGAGAGCTTCGAACACTGAATATGAGAGTTTCGAACACTGAATATGAGTGCTTCGAACACTGAATATGACTGCTTCGAACGCTTTAAGTGCTCATTATACTATCGTCCAGCTGTTCGAACATCTGGTTGTTGCACCACCTGCCGTATCGGCTGATGCGTGTCCTGGTCTGACTCAAGATGCTATAAAGTCCTTGGTTACAATCACGACTTCTACAGTTGCAGCGTGTGTCGCAAGTTGAGGATCCTAACACAGGCAGCTCGTCTCATATATGATAACATTTATCAAGTGTGGTCAGTTCTAGGGCAATCAACATATATGTTTATCGAGTTCTGATATCTAACCCAATATTGTGGCGGGAACCCAATATTGTGGCGGGAACACAATATTGTGGCGGGAACCCAATATTGTGGCGGGAACCCAATATTGTGGCGGGAACCCAATATTGTGGCAGGAACCCAATATTGTGGCAGGAACCCAATATTGTGGCGGGAACACAATATTGTGGCAGGAACCCAATATTGTGGCGGGAACACAATATTGTGGCGGGAACCCAATATTGTGGCGGGAACCCAATATTGTGGCGGGAACCCAATATTGTGGCGGGAACCCAACATTGTGGCGGGAACCCAACATTGTGGCGGGAACCCAATATTGTGCCGGGAACCCAATATTGTGGCAGGAACCCAATATTGTGGCAGGAACCCAATATTGTGGCAGGAACCCAATATTGTGGCAGGAACCCAATATTGTGGCAGGAACCCAATATTGTGGCAGGAACCCAATATTGTGGCAGGAACCCAATATTATGCCAGGAACCTAATATTGTGGCGGGAACCCAATATTATGCCAGGAACCCAATATTGTGGCAGGAACCTAATATTGTGGCGGGAACCTAATATTATGCCAGGAACCTAATATTGTGGCAGGAACCCAATATTATGCCAGGAACCTAATATTGTGGCGGGAACCCAATATTATGCCAGGAACCCAATATTATGCCAGGAACCTAATATTGTGGCAGGTACCCAATATTGTGGCAGGAACCTAATATTGTGGCAGGAACCCAATATTGTGGCAGGAACCCAATATTGTGGCAGGAACCCAATATTATGCCAGGAACCTAATATTGTGGCAGGTACCCAATATTATGCCAGGAACCTAATATTGTGGCGGGAACCCAATATTGTGGCAGGAACCCAATATTGTGGCAGGAACCCAATATTGTGGCAGGAACCCAATATTGTGGCAGGAACCTAATATTGTGGCAGGTACCCAATATTGTGGCAGGAACCCAATATTGTGGCAGGAACCCAATATTGTGGCAGGAACCCAATATTGTGGCAGGAACCCAATATTATGCCAGGAACCTAATATTGTGGCAGGTACCCAATATTGTGGCAGGAACCCAATATTGTGGCGGGAACCCAATATTGTGGCGGGAACCCAATATTGTGGCGGGAACCCAATATTGTGGCAGGAACCCAATATTGTGGCAGGAACCCAATATTGTGGCAGGAACCCAATATTGTGGCAGGAACCCAATATTATGCCAGGAACCCAATATTGTGGCGGGAACCCAATATTGTGGCGGGAACCCAATATTGTGGCAGGAACCCAATATTGTGCCAGGAACCTAATATTGTGGCAGGAACCCAATATTGTGGCAGGAACCCAATATTGTGGCAGGAACCCAATATTATGCCAGGAACCCAATATTGTGGCGGGAACCCAATATTGTGCCAGGAACCTAATATTGTGGCAGGAACCCAATATTGTGGCAGGTACCCAATATTGTGGCAGGAACCCAATATTGTGGCGGGAACCCAATATTGTGGCAGGAACCCAATATTATGCCAGGAACCCAATATTGTGGCGGGAACCCAATATTGTGGCAGGTACCCAATATTGTGGCAGGAACCCAATATTGTGGCGGGAACCCAATATTGTGGCAGGAACCCAATATTGTGGCGGGAACCCAATATTGTGGCAGGAACCCAATATTGTGGCGGGAACCCAATATTGTGGCAGGAACCCAATATTGTGGCAGGAACCCAATATTATGCCAGGAACCTAATATTATGCCAGGAACCTAATATTATGCCAGGAACCCAATATTGTGGCAGGAACCCAATATTGTGGCGGGAACCCAATATTATGCCAGGAACCCAATATTGTGGCGGGAACCTAATATTGTGGCAGGAACCCAATATTGTGGCAGGAACCCAATATTGTGGCGGGAACCCAATATTGTGCCAGGAACCCAATATTATGCCAGGAACCCAATATTGTGCCAGGAACCCAATATTATGCCAGGAACCCAATATTGTGGCAGGAACCTAATATTGTGGCAGGAACCCAATATTGTGGCAGGAACCCAATATTATGCCAGGAACCTAATATTATGCCAGGAACCCAATATTATGCCAGGAACCTAATATTATGCCAGGAACCCAATATTATGGCAGGAACCCAATATTATGCCAGGAACCCAATATTGTGGCAGGAACCTAATATTGTGGCAGGAACCCAATATTGTGGCAGGAACCCAATATTATGCCAGGAACCTAATATTATGCCAGGAACCCAATATTATGCCAGGAACCCAATATTATGCCAGGAACCCAATATTGTGGCAGGAACCCAATATTATGCCAGGAACCTAATATTGTGGCGGGAACCCAATATTGTGGCAGGAACCCAATATTGTGGCAGGAACCCAATATTGTGGCAGGAACCCAATATTGTGGCAGGAACCCAATATTGTGGCAGGAACCCAATATTGTGGCAGGAACCCAATATTATGCCAGGAACCTAATATTATGCCAGGAACCCAATATTATGCCAGGAACCCAATATTATGCCAGGAACCCAATATTATGCCAGGAACCCAATATTATGCCAGGAACCCAATATTATGCCAGGAACCCAATATTATGCCAGGAACCCAATATTATGCCAGGAACCTAATATTATGCCAGGAACCCAATATTATGCCAGGAACCCAATATTATGCCAGGAACCCAATATTATGCCAGGAACCCAATATTATGCCAGGAACCCAATATTATGCCAGGAACCCAATATTATGCCAGGAACCCAATATTATGCCAGGAACCCAATATTATGCCAGGAACCTAATATTATGCCAGGAACCCAATATTATGCCAGGAACCCAATATTATGCCAGGAACCCAATATTATGCCAGGAACCTAATATTATGCCAGGAACCCAATATTATGCCAGGAACCCAATATTATGCCAGGAACCCAATATTATGCCAGGAACCCAATATTATGCCAGGAACCCAATATTATGCCAGGAACCCAATATTATGCCAGGAACCCAATATTATGCCAGGAACCCAATATTATGCCAGGAACCCAATATTATGCCAGGAACCCAATATTATGCCAGGAACCCAATATTATGCCAGGAACCCAATATTATGCCAGGAACCCAATATTATGCCAGGAACCCAATATTATGCCAGGAACCCAATATTATGCCAGGAACCCAATATTATGCCAGGAACCCAATATTATGCCAGGAACCCAATATTATGCAGGAACCTAATATTATGCCAGGAACCCAATATTATGCCAGGAACCCAATATTATGCCAGGAACCCAATATTATGCCAGGAACCCAATATTATGCCAGGAACCCAATATTATGCCAGGAACCCAATATTATGCCAGGAACCCAATATTATGCCAGGAACCCAATATTATGCCAGGAACCCAATATTATGCCAGGAACCCAATATTATGCCAGGAACCTAATATTGTGGCGTCCCCAAAATATAGTTTTGTGCTGAAATTCCTAAAAGAAACCTTTACAGATGTTAATCAGAGACTGTTTAATCCCTAATAACTACTAACATGTGTCATATGTGACACATGTTATATAAACACATGTGTGTGACACATGTTATATAAACACATGTGTGTGACACATGTTATATAAACACATGTGTGTGACACATGTTATATAAACACATGTGTGAGACACATGTTATATAAACACATGTGTGTGACACATGTTATATAAACACGTGTGTGACACATGTTATATAAACACATGTGTGTGACACATGTTATATAAACACATGTGTGTGACACATGTTATATAAACACATATGTGTGCATAAACATTAGGACAAAAATATTCTGTGAGAGAATAATATGCAACGCTCTTAATCCTTACACTGCTAAGGTTAACGGTCGTTGGTTAATGTCCCGCAATGAACATCGTTAACAATTAACATTAACAATGTGTAAATGCACGAAGTATTGCAGACGGAGCTCGTTATCGAAGTGCGAACATTTATCAACTAAACTTCCAACAATTTAAATAATTAAAGAATCGATCAGCTTCATATAACAAAGATACGGCTGTTCTGAGGTTAATGTTCTGTGTGTAGTGATGAGTCTATGGTGGTGATGAGTGTGTGGTGATGATGAGTGTGTGGTGGTGATGAGTGTGTAGTGATGAGTGTGTGGTGATGAGTGTGTGGTGGTGATGAGTGTGTGGTGGTGATGAGTCTATGGTGGTGATGAGTGTATGGTGGTGATGAGTGTGTGGTGGTGATGAGTGTGTGGTGGTGATGAGTGTGTGGTGATGATGAGTGTGTGGTGGTGATGAGTGTGTAGTGATGAGTGTGTGGTGATGAGTGTGTGGTGGTGATGAGTGTGTGGTGGTGATGAGTCTATGGTGGTGATGAGTGTATGGTGGTGATGAGTGTGTGGTGGTGATGAGTGTGTGGTGGTGATGAGTGTGTGGTGGTGATGAGTGTGTGGTGATGAGTGTGTGGTGGTGATGAGTGTGTGGTGGTGATGAGTCTATGGTGGTGATGAGTGTGTGGTGGTGATGAGTGTGTGGTGATGATGAGTGTGTGGTGGTGATGAGTCTATGGTGGTGATGAGTGTGTGGTGATGAGTGTGTGGTGGTGATGAGTGTGTGGTGATGAGTCTATGGTGGTGATGAGTGTGTGGTGGTGATGAGTGTGTGGTGGTGATGAGTCTATGGTGATGAGTGTGTGGTGATGAGTGTGTGGTGATGAGTGTGTGGTGATGAGTGTGTGGTGGTGATGAGTCTATGGTGGTGATGAGTCTATGGTGGTGATGAGTCTATGGTGGTGATGAGTCTATGGTGGTGATGAGTGTGTGGTGATGAGTCTATGGTGGTGATGAGTGTGTGGTGATGAGTGTGTGGTGGTGATGAGTCTATGGTGGTGATGAGTGTGTGGTGATGAGTGTGTGGTGGTGATGAGTCTATGGTGGTGATGAGTGTGTGGTGGTGATGAGTGTGTGGTGGTGATGAGTGTGTGGTGGTGATGAGTGTGTGGTGGTGATGAGTCTATGGTGGTGATGAGTGTGTGGTGATGAGTGTGTGGTGGTGATGAGTGTGTGGTGGTGATGAGTCTATGGTGGTGATGAGTGTGTGGTGATGAGTGTGTGGTGGTGATGAGTGTGTGGTGGTGATGAGTGTGTTGTGGTGATGAGTGTGTTGTGGTGATGAGTGTGTGGTGGTGAGTCTATGGTGGTGATGAGTGTGTGGTGATGAGTGTGTGGTGGTGATGAGTGTGTGGTGATGAGTCTATGGTGGTGATGAGTGTGTGGTGATGAGTGTGTGGTGGTGATGAGTCTATGGTGGTGATGAGTGTGTGGTGGTGATGAGTGTGTGGTGGTGATGAGTCTATGGTGGTGATGAGTGTGTGGTGATGAGTGTGTGGTGGTGATGAGTGTGTGGTGGTGATGATTGTGTGGTGGTGATGTGTGGTGGTGATGAGTGTGTGGTGGTGATGAGTGTGTGGTGGTGATGAGTGTGTGGTGGTGATGAGTGTGTGGTGGTGATGAGTGCATGATGGTAATGAGTGCATGATGGTGATGAGTACATGGTGATGAGTGCATGGCGGTGATGAGTGCATGATGGTGATGAGTACATGGTGATGAGTGCATGGCGGTGATGAGTGCATGGTGATGAATGCATGGCGGTGATGAGTGCATGATGGTAATGAGTGCATGATGGTGATGAGTGCATGATGGTGATGAGTGCATGATGGTGATGAGTGCATGATGGTAATGAGTGCATGATGGTGATGAGTACATGACAGTGATGCGCGCATGACGGTGATGAGTGCATGGCGGTGATGAGTGCATGATGGTAATGAGTGCATGATGGTGATGAGTACATGACGGTGATGAGTGCATGATGATAATGAGTGCATGGTGATGAGTACATGGTGATGAGTGCATGACGGTGATGAGTGCATGATGGTGGTGATTTTGGGAATGTCAACTTCCTAACTGCCTAAAGTAAGGAACTAACTACCAACATAACAGCCACTTAGCTGTCTACAGTGACAGTTGTCATTCCCAGCTGTCACTGGCACCACTGATGCCCTCTCCGTGGCGTAGTGGGCTACATGTACTCCCTGTGTTCCCCAGGTGGCTCAGACTCGGCGTGACCCGCCAGGAGTGGTCCGGCTGTCATTTACCTGTTGGAGGAGAAAATCACCAGTTTACCACTTGGGGAAAAAGAAGGAAGGGAAGGAAACTATCAGGGGGAAAGCGCCAAGCCATTACGACTATATAGCACTGGGAAGGCGTCAGGATAAGGATTTGAGATGAGACGGTGGGAAGGAATGGTACCCAACCACTTGGACGGTCCGGGATTGAACGCCGACCTGCATGAGGAGGGAACGATGCTCTACCGTCCAGCCCAAGTGGTTGGGTGGGTAAATACAAGACTATATACAGTATAATACAACCAGCACTGATACAGCTACAAATTATTTTAGCTTATCTTTCTCATCTGGTATCTTGCCACATATGAATTATATTATAAACAATGACAAGATTATTTAATTATTTATTCCTATGAAATTATCTATTGGAAATGGGAGTGTTCTAACCTAGTTGTGCTTGCGGAGGTTGATCTCTGGCTATTTGGTTCCGCCTCTCAACTGTCAATGTTTTCACACACACACACACACACACACACACACACACACACAACTACACACACACAACTACACACACACACACACACACACACACACACACACACACACACACAACCACACAACTACACACACACACACACACAACTACACACACACACACACACACACACACACACACACACACACACACACAACTACACACACACACACACACACACACACACACACACACACACACGAAAGAGCCAGAGCTCAACTCTCGCAAGCACAATTAGGCGAGTCTAATTAGGTGAGTACAGGAAGCCGCCCGTAACAGATGTCTAACTTCCAGGTCCCTATTTACTGCTAGGTGAACAGCAGCATCAGGGGTGAGAGAAACTTTTTGTTTCTACCTCCACTGGGGATCGATCCCCCGACGCTAGAACTACGAATCCCGAGCGCTGTCTACTCAGCCGTCAGACCCCCCGTCTGTATGGTGTCACTACTGTAGTGATGGTGATGAGTGCCCACACTCTCCTCTCACTGTTCCTGGCCAGACACACATATATCACATAGTGTGTCTTGCTTGTAATACATATTTGTGTGTAGTTTACACATCTAATCACGTCCATGGATGTTAAACGGCTGCAAATTATACATGACAGTGATGAGTGCATGATGGTGATGAGTGCATGCAAGTGATGAGTGCATGATGGTGATGAGTGCATGCCAGTGACGAGTGCATGATGGTGATGAGTGCATGCCAGTGATGAGTGCATGACAGTGATGAGTGCATGATGAGTGCATGACAGTGATGAGTGCATGACAGTGATGAGTGCATGATGGTGATGAGTGCATGACAGTGATGAGTGCATGATGGTGATGAGTGCATGCCAGTGATGAGTGCATGACAGTGATGAGTGCATGACAGTGATGAGTGCATGTCAGTGATGAGTGCATGACAGTGATGAGTGCATGATGGTGATGAGTGCATGATGAGTGCATGACAGTGATGAGTGCATGATGGTGATGAGTGCATGACAGTGATGAGTGCATGACAATGATGAGAGCATGATGAGTGCATGACAGTGATGAGTGCATGATGGTGATGAGTGCATGATGAGTGCATGACAGTGATGAGTGCATGACAATGATGAGAGCATGATGAGTACATGAGTGATGAGTATATGCCAGTGATGAGTACATGCCAGTGATGAGTGCATGACAGTGATGAGTGCCTGACAGTGATGAGTGCATGACAGTGATGAGTGCATGACAGTGATGAGTGCATGCAAGTGATGAGTGCATGACAGTGATGAGTGCATGACAGTGATGAGTGCATGCCAGTGATGAGTACATGAAAGTGATGAGTACATTTAGGGAGCCGGTCGGCCGAGCGGACAGCACGCTGGACTTGTGGTCCTGGGTTCGATCCCAGGCGCCGGCGAGAAACATTGGGCAGAGTTTCTTTCACCCTATGCCCCTGTTACCTAGCAGTAAAATAGGTACCTGGGTGTTAGTCAGCTGTCACGGGCTGCTTCCTGGGGGTGGAGGCCTGGTCGAGGACCGGGCCGCGGGGACAATTAAGCCCCGAAATCATCTCAATATAACCAATTTTCCACCGGGAACTAAACGGCTCTTAGAACTGAAGGATAAGAGCAACAATGAGAAGTTAGAAGCATTAATTATGCCTTAATTAGAAGATAGACGAAAAAGAGGCGATATGATCACTACATACAAGATACTAACGGGAGTCGAGACATTTGACAGGCAAGAATTCCTGAGACCAGGAAAGGTCCAAGATTTAAACTGAGGAGAACTGCTGAAGATTGTACACCAGGGGGTGGTGATTGACACCGTCACACACCAGGCGGTGGTGGTTGACACCGTCACACACCAGGTGGTGGTGGTTGACACCGTCACACACCAGGTGGTGGTGGTTGACACCGTCACACACCAGGGGGTGGTGGTTGACACCGTCACACACCAGGCGGTGGTGGTTGACACCGTCACACACCAGGTGGTGGTGGTTGACACCGTCACACACCAGGCGGTGGTGGTTGACACCGTCACACACCAGGGGGTGGTGGTTGACACCGTCACACACCAGGTGGTGGTGGTTGACACCGACACACACCAGGGGGTGGTGGTTGACACCGTCACACACCAGGTGGTGGTGGTGGTTGACACCGTCAAACACCAGGCGGTGGTGATTGACACCGTCACACACCAGGCGGTGGTGATTGACACCGTCACACACCAGGGGGTGGTGGTTGACACCGTCACACACCAGGGGGTGGTGGTTGACACCGTCACACACCAGGGGTGGTGGTTGACACCGTCACACACCATGGGGTGGTGGTTGACACCGTCACACACCAGGGGGTGGTGGTTGACACCGTCACACACCAGGGGGTGGTGGTTGACACCGTCACACACCAGGGGGTGGTGGTTGACACCGTCACACACCAGGGGTGGTGGTTGACACCGTCACACACCAGGGGGTGGTGGTTGACACCGTCACACACCAGGTGGTGGTGGTTGACACCGTCACACACCAGGGGGTGGTGGTTGACACCGTCACACACCAGGGGGTGGTGGTTGACACCGTCACACACCAGGGGGTGGTGGTGGTTGACACCGACACACACCAGGGGGTGGTGGTGGTTGACACCGTCACACACCAGGGGGTGGTGGTTGACACCGTCACACACCAGGGGGTGGTGGTTGACACCGTCACACACCAGGGGGTGGTGGTGGTTGACACCGTCGCATCAACCTGCACTATGACAGTTGACCAAATCTCTGCCAGTGTCTGTTTCTCTTGCACTTAAATTTGCAATTCAAAATCAAGTCCTCCGCCGACCCGCTGAAATCAATGATTCTGTCCCTTAAAACTATCACTGATATATATATATATATATATATATATATATATATATATATATATATATTATATATATATATATATATATATATATATGTATGTATATATATATATATATATATATATATTATATATATATATATATATATATATATATATATATATGTAATAATAATGTTTATACATGCATGTTTGTATATGTATATGAACAACAAACGGGTTTGTAATATTCAGCGTCGGTCTAATCACTAGATGCACATACCAATTGAATCACATCAACGGCGTATGCAATGCTGGCGAACGTTGTTGTAG
>NC_059617.1:693620-725042 GCF_020424385.1 Procambarus clarkii
ACGGCTGCTACTGGTCCCTTCATCCCGTGGGGGAGTAACCCGGGGTTCTTATTGGTGGAGGAGGGCGCCCCCACGGCTGCTACTGGTCCCTTCATCCCGTGGGGGAGTAACCCGGGGTTCTTATTGGTGGAGGAGGGCGCCCCCACGGCTGCTACTGGTCCCTTCATCCCGTGGGGGAGTAACCCGGGGTTCTTATTGGTGGAGGAGGGCGCCCCCACGGCTGCTACTGGTCCCTTCATCCCGTGGGGGAGTAACCCGGGGTTCTTATTGGTGGAGGAGAGCGCCATCCCGTGGGGGAGTAACCCGGGGTTCTTATTGGTGGAGGAGAGCGCCATCCCGTGGGGGAGTAACCCGGGGTTCTTATTGGTGGAGGAGAGCGCCCCCACGGCTGCTACTGGTCCGCTGTCACCGGGTAACTATCATCTGGTGATTAAGAAATCCATTGCCGAGCCCAAGTCTTAGTGATCGTTAGGAGACTTTAATGGTTCCCTGACCATCTTATTTTTCATACAGCCTTTTATAGTAGTTTGTGTTCCCTCCAGCACTGTGTTCCCTCCAGGACAGTGTTCCCTCCAGGACAGTGTTCCCTCCAGGACAGTGTTCCATCCAGGACAGTGTTCCCTCCAGGACTGTGTTCCCTCCAGGACAGTGTTCCCTCCAGGACTGTGTTCCTTCCAGGACAGTGTTCCCTCCAGGACAGTGTTCCCTCCAGGACTGTGTTCCCTCCAGGACTGTGTTCCCTCCAGGACTGTGTTCCCTCCAGGACTGTGTTCCCTCCAGGACAGTGTTCCCTCCAGGACAGTGTTCCCTCCAGGACAGTGTTCCCTCCAGGACAGTGTTCCCTCCAGGACAGTGTTCCCTCCAGGACAGTGTTCCCTCCAGGACAGTGTTCCCTCCAGGACAGTGTTCCCTCCAGGACAGTGTTCCCTCCAGGACAGTGTTCCCTCCAGGACAGTGTTCCCTCCAGGACAGTGTTCCCTCCAGGACTGTGTTCCCTCCAGGACAGTGTTCCCTCCAGCACAGTGTTCTCTCCAGGACAGTGTTCCCTCCAGGACAGTGTTCCCTCCAGGACAGTGTTCCCTCCAGGACAGTGTTCCCTCCAGGACAGTGTTCCCTCCAGGACAGTGTTCCCTCCAGGACAGTGTTCCCTCCAGCACTGTGTTCCCTCCAGGACAGTGTTCCCTCCAGGACAGTGTTCCCTCCAGGACAGTGTTCCCTCCAGGACAGTGTTCCCTCCAGGACAGTGTTCCCCAGGACAGTGTTCCAGGACAGTGTTCCCTCCAGGACAGTGTTCCCTCCAGGACAGTGTTCCCTCCAGCACTGTGTTCCCTCCAGGACAGTGTTCCCTCCAGGACAGTGTTCCCTCCAGGACAGTGTTCCCTCCAGGACAGTGTTCCCTCCAGGACAGTGTTCCCTCCAGGACTGTGTTCCCTCCAGGACTGTGTTCCCTCCAGGACTGTGTTCCCTCCAGGACTGTGTTCCCTCCAGGACTGTGTTCCCTCCAGGACAGTGTTCCCTCCAGGACAGTGTTCCCTCCAGCACAGTGTTCCCTCCAGGACAGTGTTCCCTCCAGGACAGTGTTCCCTCCAGGACAGTGTTCCCTCCAGCACAGTGTTCCCTCCAGGACAGTGTTCCCTCCAGGACAGTGTTCCCTCCAGGACAGTGTTCCCTCCAGCACTGTGTTCCCTCCAGGACAGTGTTCCCTCCAGGACAGTGTTCCCTCCAGCACTGTGTTCCCTCCAGGACAGTGTTCCCTCCAGGACAGTGTTCCCTCCAGGACAGTGTTCCCTCCAGGACAGTGTTCCCTCCAGCACTGTGTTCCCTCCAGGACAGTGTTCCCTCCAGGACAGTGTTCCCTCCAGGACAGTGTTCCCTCCAGCACTGTGTTCCCTCCAGGACAGTGTTCCCTCCAGGTCAGTGTTCCCTCCAGGACTGTGTTCCCTCCAGCACTGTGTTCCCTCCAGGACAGTGTTCCCTCCAGGTCAGTGTTCCCTCCAGCACTGTGTTCCCTCCAGGACAGTGTTCCCTCCAGGTCAGTGTTCCCTCCAGGACTGTGTTCCCTCCAGGTCTGGAGGGAACACGAACAAGGGGACACAGGTGGAGACTGAGTACCCACATGAGCCACAGGGACGTTAGAAAGAACTTTTTCAGTGTCAGAGTAGTTAACAGGTGGAATGCATTAGGCAGTGATGTGGTGGAGGCTGACTCCATACACAGTTTCAAGTGTTGATATGATAGAGCCTAATAGGCTCAGGAACCTGTACACCAGTTGATTGACAGTTGAGAGGCGGAACCAAAGAGCCAGAGCTCAACCCCCGCAAGCACAACTAGGTGTGTACAGCGAGGTGAGTATACAAGCAGCAGTGTAATACACAGACAGGCATCAGGGTACACACACAGGTGCTGATAGAGGGTAACATAACTACACCCGGGAAACACTGGCAAGGCAACACTCAATACTCAAATCAAAACAATATATACCCGACACTAATAGGTGTATCCAGGGCACAGGGCACACACGCGCACCATACACCACCACACACGCGCACCATACACTACCACACACGCGCACCATACACCACCACACACGCGCACCATACACCACCACACACGCGCACCATACACCACCACACACGCGCACCATACACCACCACACACGCGCACCATACACCACCACACACGCGCACCATACACCACCACACACGCGCACCATACACCACCACACACGCGCACCATACACCACCATACACGCGCACCATACACCACCACACACGCGCACCATTCACCACCACACACGCGCACCATTCACCACCACACACGTGCACCATACACCACCACACACGTGCACCATACATACACCACCACACACACGCACCATACATACACCACCACACACGCGCACCATACATACACCACCATACACGTGCACCACACACACCACCATACACGCGCACCATACACACACCACCACACACGCGCACCATACACACACCACCATACACGCGCACCATACACACACCACCACACACGCGCACCATACACACACCACCACACACGCGCACCATACACACACCACCAGACACGCGCACCATACACACACCACCACACACGCGCACCATACACACACCACCACACACGCGCACCATACACACACCACCATACACGCGCACCATACACACACCACCACACACGCGCACCATACACACACCACCATACACGCGCACCATACACACACCACCACACACACCACCATACACACACCACCATACACGCGCACCATACACACACCACCACACACGCGCACCATACACACACCACCACACACGCGCACCATACACACCACCACACACGCGCACCATACACACACCACCATACACGCGCACCATACACACACCACCATACACGCGCACCATACACACACCACCACACACACCACCATACACACACCACCACACACGCGCACCATACACACACCACACACGCGCACCATACACACACCACCACACACGCGCACCATACACACCACCACACACGCGCACCATACATACACCACCACACACGCGCACCATACATACACCACCACACACGCGCACCATACACACACCACCACACACGCGCACCATACATACACCACCACACACGCACACCATACACACACCACCACACACGCGCACCATACACACACCACCACACACGCGCACCATACACACACCACCACACACGCGCACCATACAAACACCACCACACACGCGCACCATACATACACCACCACACACGCGCACCATACATACACCACCACACACACCACCATACACACACCACCATACACGCGCACCATACACACACCACCACACACGCGCACCATACACACACCACCACACACGCGCACCATACACACCACCACACACACCACCATACACACACCACCATACACGCGCACCATACATACACGACCACACACACCACCATACACACACACCACCACACACGCGCACCATACACACACCACCACACACGCGCACCATACATACACCACCACACACGCGCACCATACATACACCACCACACACGCGCACCATACATACACCACCATACACGCGCACCATACACACACCACCATACACGCGCACCATACACACACCACCACACACGCGCACCATACACACACCACCATACACGCGCACCATACATACACCACCACACACGCGCACCATACACACACCACCATACACGCGCACCATACATACACCACCACACACGCGCACCATACACACACCACCATACACGCGCACCATACATACACCACCACACACGCGCACCATACACACACCACCACACACGCGCACCATACACACACCACCACACACGCGCACCATACACACACCACCACACACGCGCACCATACACAC
Organism: Procambarus clarkii; assembly: GCF_020424385.1. Classification (NCBI taxonomy): domain Eukaryota; kingdom Metazoa; phylum Arthropoda; class Malacostraca; order Decapoda; family Cambaridae; genus Procambarus; species Procambarus clarkii. Next base: position 698,030 of record NC_059617.1, read on the forward strand.
ACCACCACACACGCGCACCATACACACACCACCACACACGCGCACCATACACACACCACACACGCGCACCATACACACACCACACACACCACCATACACGCGCACCATACACACACCACCACACACGCGCACCATACACACACCACCACACACGCGCACCATACACACACCACCACACACGCGCACCATACACACACCACCACACACGCGCACCATACACACACCACCACACACGCGCACCATACACACACCACCACACACGCGCACCATACACACACCACCACACACGCGCACCATACACACACCACCACACACGCGCACCATACACACACCACCACACACACCACCACACACGCGCACCATACACACACACTACCACACACGCGCACCATACACACACCACCACAGACGCGCACCATACACACACCACCATACACGCGCACCATACACCACCACACGCGCGCACCATACACACACACCACCACACACACCACCATACACGCGCACCATACACACACCACCACCACACACGCGGAACACAGGTAAGGTACCACAAATACAGAGCACCAGTAGCACACAACAAAAATACAGAAATACATAAGCTACAAGAACGCACAGAATGGACCTCGTTACTGAGGCCGCTACCACCCACCACAGTGATTAGCAGCGGGTAGGAGGAGGCAAGACGAGGGCAGCCGTCAACCACACACATACAGCCGTTCACAGATAAACAGGACAATATAAGGGAACACGGTCAAGCGACAGGCCAGACTCAAGACCTGAATGAACATCACAATGAAAAACAGAGCGGACCCACCACACACACACACACACACACACACACACACACACACACACACACACACACACACACACACACACGGGGGGGCGCCTCGTAGCCTGGTGGATAGCGCGCAGGACTCGTAATTCTGTGGCGCGGGTTCGATTCCCGCACGAGGCAGAAACAAATGGGCAAAGTTTCTTTCACCCTAAGTGCCCCTGTTACCTAGCAGTAAATAGGTACCTGGGAGTTAGTCAGCTGTCACGGGCTGCTTCCTGGGGTGTGTGTGTGTGGTGTGAAAAAAAAAAGTAGTTAGTAAACAGTTGATTGACAGTTGAGAGGCGGGCCGAAAGAGCAAAGCTCAACCCCCGCAAAAACACAACTAGTAAACACACACACACACACACACACACACACACACACACACACACACACACACACACACACACACAACCGCGTGCCACGGTTGAGAGGCGGGACCAAAGAGCCAGAGCTCAACCCCCGCAAACACAACTAGGTGAGTACAACTAGGTGAGTACACACACACACGAGCCACAAACAGTAAGGGTTCAAAAGCACAAAGGCAACCAATTATAAACAATAAAGCGCATTTAGCCAACACCCAAGACATACAAAGTAAGCAAGCAAACACAAGTCAACACACACACATGCCTAAGGTGAGTGGCAGCTGCCGCCCACCAACCACCAACACCCAGCAGGAGGCGGGTACTTGTCCAACACTTGCGGATCTTCTCGCCCCCAACTACCCACACACCCCCGAGGGGGCAGGGCGGCTCCAAGAAGGGGGAAACCCCTGAAGGAGGAGCGACTGACGCCTTCTTCAATACTAACCGTAAATCCTTCACGCCCGCCGGCGCCAGGGGCAACTACCCCCACCTCGGGCACCTTGCACAGGGGGCCCCACCGGCCATTAAGGAACCTCACCCCGTCCCGGCTCCTCGACAACCACCACACCCAAACTATCCTCCATTATCTCCTCACCACCAAGGGACCACAACCTGGCAGCGCCCTTCCTGCGTGACAGCTTAGGGACCAGCTCAGCCGTACGCGACGCTTCCTGAGGCCGCACCAGCTGAGAAGACGGGGTAATCCTCATCTCAAGTGGCTCCGTAGGCGGAGCAGCCGCACCAGACCCGCACACTACACCGGAAGGGGACGCCTCTGAGGGAGGCACCAAGCCGGGAAGGCACTACAGCAGCAGGGTACGCCTCTGAGGGAGGCACCAAGCCGGGAAGGCACTACAGCAGCAGGGTACGCCTCTGAGGGCGTACATGATTAATCAGGCTGTGACTCATACGTCAGGCTGCGAGCAGCCGCGTCCAACAGTCTGGTTGATCAGTCCAGCAATCTGGAGGCCTGGTCGACGACCGGGCCGCGGGGACGCTAAGCCCCGGAAGCACCTTAAGATAAGGGAGGCACCTCTACCAGCACCGTCTTCAGCACCCCGTGAACCACCAGTTGCACCCGGCTGGACACCCGGCCCGTCAGGCTCAACCACAGCCAAACATACCGGCGGCAGGCGACCCCTGCACCACAGGGCGCACCACCGACCCCTCGCTCGCCACCGGCAGTTGGCTCAGCTGCGCCAGCCACACGTCGCCGCCGCCAGGTGATCCGTCAATCCACATCTATAACACATACGGGGCTGGCCAGCATATTGACATCGGAAAGTAAACCCCAACACAGAAATCGACGACGATTCGGCATCAGGGACATTGTCAGAGTCCTGGTGCCAGCAAACATTCCATTATAAACAGCCAGTATATACCCTATTCCACCGAATACTGAGTAGTGGACATCCATCAGTCTCAGGAGACTATGGAGTTGAGCTGTGGTTGTGGGTCAGGAGTGGCCTCTCCAGGGCACAAAGCCAGGGGAGGTATATGTTGACTATTATAAGGGCGAAAGTAACGTACTGTCCTGTTTTCTGTTTTTGGTCCTCTGGTAGGTTAGTATAAGAGTACTCTAGTACGACAGTTTCTTGACGGAGGTGCGGCCCACCTCCCCGCGGTCAAGCACGCAGATGCGGCCCACCTCCCCGCGGCCAAGCACGCAGGTGCGGCCCACCTCCCCGCGGCCAAGCACGCAGGTGCGGCCCACCTCCCCGCGGCCAAGAACGCAGATGCGGCCCACCTCCCCGCGGCCAAGCACGCAGGTGCGGCCCACCTCCCCGCGGCCAAGCACGCAGGTGCGGCCCACCTCCCCGCGGCCAAGCACGCAGGTGCGGCCCACTTCCCCGCGGCCAAGCACGCAGGTGCGGCCCACCTCCCCGCGGCCAAGCACGCAGGTGCGGCCCACCTCCCCGCGGGAACAAGCCGGCTTCTGACAGGTGGTGGTGGAGGACCCACCAAACATGAGCGTTGACAAATAATGAATCAAATTGTTGTGCTAATTTTACAGTGTATGACAACATTTTAACTGGTGTATTACACCAACGAGTGTATGCCAGAGTGTATTTCAAAATCAACGTGTATGACAGTGTATTAAAACAACATGTGTATGAGTCAGTGTATTACAACGTGTGTATGCCAGAGTGAATTTGAACAACGTGTAAATGACAGTGTATTACTACAATGACTGTATCACAGTGTATTACAACGAGTGTATGATACAGTGTATGACAACGTGTGTATACCAGAGTGTATTATGACTGATGGTGTTCATCAACGCAGGTGTGTGGCGTGTAAATATGTGTTGAGACAGCAGACATTGTGAGCCGGGGCTGGCGTTGAACTCTCCCCTGGTGCCTTGTTCCTCACGTGAACACTGTGGTATTAGTTGAACACGTGAACACTGTGGTATAAGTTGAACACGTGAACACTGTGGTATAAGTTGAACACTGTGGTATAAGTTGAACACGTGAACACTGTGGTATAAGTTGAACACGTGAACACTGTGGTATAAGTTGAACACGTGAACACTGTGGTATAAGTTGAACACGTGAACACTGTGGTATAAGTTGAACACGTGAACACTGTGGTATAAGTTGAACACGTGAACACTGTGGTATAAGTTGGTGTTCAAATATTCCTGCATAACCTTAACACAGATATGCGCTGTATTACTGGAATACACGTGGTCACTGTATTACTGGAATACACGAGGCAGGGTTACGGTGAGGCAGGGTTACAGTGAGGCAGGGTTACGGTGAGGCAGTGTTACAGTGAGGCAGGGTTACGGTGAGAGGCAGGGTTACAGTGAGGCAGGGTTACGGCGAGGCAGGGTTACAGTGAGGCAGGGTTACGGCGAGGCAGGGTTACGGTGAGGCAGTGTTACAGTGAGGCAGGGTTACAGTGAGGCAGGGTTACAGTGAGGCAGGGTTACAGTGAGGCAGGGTTACAGTGAGGCAGGGTTACAGTGAGGCAGTGTTACAGTGAGGCAGGGTTACGGTGAGAGGCAGGGTTACGGTGAGGCAGGGTTACAGTGAGGCAGGGTTACAGTGAGGCAGGGTTACAGTGAGGCAGTGAGGCAGGGTTACAGTGAGGCAGGGTTACAGTGAGGCAGGGTTACGGCGAGGCAGGGTTACAGTGAAGCACCGTTACTGTCCCCCGCAGCTCTCCCCACCTCAGTAGTGGCCATTAATTACTCCAGGCAAGACTGTGGCGGCAACTAAAATACATCAGATGTTGCCTCACAGGTAAATAATTAATCCAGTCGTCACGGGGACAATTTAGCGTGATACTTCATCTTGCTGAGACACGCTGAACCCCCCCCCCCCCCGCCCCGCCAAAATACATTACCAATTAAGCCAGCGCCGAGCAACAATTGGCTAGCCAGGAGAGATTCGCGCCAAAAACAACCTCTACTGGTCGCCATCCCTCCAATCAGAGCTCTTCGCTCCAAAAACAGCTTCAGCCAATAGCGGGCTCGTGAACTTGTTGAAGTGGCCAGTCAGGTTCAAGTAATGGGAAGTGGAAGGTGTTGGGGCTGGAGAAGACTGCACCTGGGCCTAATTTGACTACACCTCCAGCACCCCAACACCTTGTCTCAATAGCCAACTGCCTCCATAAATCTTGCTCCGTAACAATCTAATCTCCTGAAATCCGTTGGTGTTGCTGTGAAAATAATTATCATATGATCTTGAAAATTAACTTTGTACTAAACTTTGTGTAAACACTTGTGCTTTATTTGAACAAGTTCCTTCACTGTCGTACTTATTTAATTGTAAGTCCGATGTTTAAATTGGTGCCAACCACGCCTTGACTTTCGCCCTCCGGGGCTCAGGTATGCTGAACTCTGTACATATTATCTGAATACTGCAACACTTGATATATTGAACTTGTACCCAAGACCGACTATGTAATTGCATCTGATATACAATGTATTTACCTATACAATATGTAATACATCTGTTATACAATGTATTTACCTGTACAATATGTAATACATTTGTTATGCAATGTATTTACCTGTACAATATGTAATACATCTGTTATACAATGTATTTACCTGTACAATATGTAATACATCTGTTATACAATGTATTTACCTGTACAATATGTAATACATCTGTTATACAATGTATTTACCTGTACAATATGTAATACATTTGTTATGCAATGTATTTACCTGTACAATATGTAATACATCTGTTATACAATGTATTTACCTGTACAATATGTAATACATTTGTTATACAATGTATTTACCTGTACAATATGTAATACATCTGTTATACAATGTATTTACCTGTACAATATGTAATACATCTGTTATACAATGTATGTCACTACAACCTGAGCTTGTAACAGCACGTTCATCACCTTCAGTAGTTAAGTGTTTAACATCACACTAGTGTCAGTAGAAGCTGTCACACCCTGTCAAAGTAGGAGAGACATAGGTGTATGTATATATATATGTCGTACCTAGTAGCCAGAACGCACTTCTCAGCCTACTATGCAAGGCCAGATTTGCCTAATAAGCCTAGTTTTAATGAATTAATGTTTTTTTCGACTACCTAACCTACCTAACCTAACCTAACCTAACGTTTTCGGCTACCTAACCTAACCTAACCTATGAAGATAGGTTAGGTTAGGTTAGGTAGGGTTGGTTAGGTTCGGTCATATATCTACGTTAATTTTAACTCCAATAAAAAAAAAATTGACCTCATGCATAATGAAATGGGTAGCTTTATCATTTCATAAGAAAAAAATTAGAAAAAATATATTATTTCAGGAAAACTTGGCTTATTAGGCAAATCGGGCCTTGAATAGTAGGCCAAAAAGTGAGTTTTGGCTACTAGGTACGACATATATATATGGGGATATGTGAATATATGTATATGTGTGTGTATTTGCATACATGATATGTGTTAGCTGGTCAGAATTGCACTTCATCTTTGTAAACGCACATTAATGACACTGTAAAAGACACCTCGAACACTGTGTCGGACAGACGTAAATCGGTGTATTTATGTCTGTAGGTTACATTAGCAGTTTAAAATCACTACAATCACCTTCTGTGGTTGATTGTTCAATAAATCCTTGAACTATATGTTTAACACATCTCTCACCCTGTCCATGGAGGACAGAAGAAAATGTGTATATAGTGGTTAGCACTGAAAATGTCCGGCCACGTCTGTGGTAGAAAAAAAGCTGGTCTAATGGTCCTGGTGCCAACCACAGTTGGTCTAATGGTCCTGGTGCCAACCTCAGCTGGTCTAATGGTCGTGGTGCCAACCTCAGCTGGTCTAATGGTCGTGGTGTCAACCTCAGCTGGTCTAATGGCCGTGGTGCCAACCTCAGCTGGTCTAATGGTCCTGGTGCCAACCACAGCTGGTCTAATGGTCGTGGTGCCAACCTCAGCTGGTGTAATGGTCCTGGTGCCAACCTCAGCTGGTCTAATGGTCGTGGTGCCAACCTCAGCTGGTCTAATGGTCGTGGTGCCAACCTCAGCTGGTCTAATGGTCGTGGTGCCAACCACAGCTGGTCTAATGGTCGTGGTGCCAACCTCAGCTGGTCTAATGGTCGTGGTGCCAACCTCAGCTGGTCTAATGGTCGTGGTGCCAACCTCAGCTGGTGTAATGGTCCTGGTGCCAACCTCAGCTGGTCTAATGGTCGTGGTGCCAACCTCAGCTGGTCTAATGGTCCTGGTGCCAACCACAGCTGGTCTAATGGTCCTGGTGCCAACCTCAGCTGGTCTAATGGTCGTGGTGCCAACCTCAGCTGGTCTAATGGTCGTGGTGCCAACCTCAGCTGGTGTAATGGTCCTGGTGTCAACCTCAGCTGGTCTAATGGTCGTGGTGCCAACCTCAGCTGGTCTAATGGTCGTGGTGCCAACCTCAGCTGGTCTAATGGTCCTGGTGCCAACCTCAGCTGGTCTAATGGTCGTGGTGCCAACCTCAGCTCACTAAATGAAATGATTGCCGTAAATAAATAAATACATTATAAACTATATCATGTAATAAACACATAGAAGACGTGTGAAAAAGATTGACTGAAAAATTGGCAAAATGAAGTTCGAATTTCCAATAGAAGAACAATAGAACCAGGGCTAAAACAGGGCCTAACAAGGGCAGTAAATGGGACCTAACATTTAGGCTGTATAGGTGAAGAAAATTCACTATTCTTGCAACCCGTCCTCGAGTCAAGTCCATTCCCTCCAGCGGTCGACCCCAAAGACGAATTCATCAACCTAAACACCTAACTTAACCATGGCCATGTGGCCAGAGCCACACCACACCTTGGCCATGTGGCCAGAGTCACACCACACCTTGGCCATGTGGCCAGAGCCACACCACACCCATGGCCATGTGACCAGAGCCACACCACACCTTGGCCGTGTGGCCAGAGTCACACCACACCTTGGCCATGTGGCCAGAGTCACACCACACCATGGCCATGTGGCCAGAGCCACACCTCACCCATGGCCATGTGGCCAGAGTCACACCACACCTTGGCCATGTGGCCAGAGTCACACCACACCTTGGCCATGTGGCCAGAGTCACACCACACCATGGCCATGTGGCCAGAGCCACACCTCACCATGGCCATGTGGCCAGAGTCACACCACACCTTGGCCATGTGGCCAGAGTCACACCACACCTTGGCCATGTGGCCAGAGTCACACCACACCTTGGCCATGTGGCCACATGGCTCACTGCAACTCCACCCTTCCGTCACCACAGCTAGGAAAGATATCATAGCCCCCTGGGAAAGATATCATAGCCCCCTAGGAAAGATATCATAGCCCCCTGGGAAAGATATTCTATCCCCTGGGAAAGATATCATAGCCCCCTGGGAAAGATATCATAGCCCCCCTGGGAAAGATATCATAGCCCCCTGGGAAAGATATCATAGCCCCGCTGGGAAAGATATCATAGCCCCCATGGGAAAGATATCATAGCCCCCATGAGAAAGATATCATAGCCCCCATGGGAAAGATATCATAGCCCCCTGGGAAAGATATCATAGCCCCCCTGGGAAAGATATCATAGCCCCCTGGGAAAGATATCATAGCCCCCTGGGAAAGATATCATAGCCCCGCAGGGAAAGATATCATAGCCCCCCTGGGAAAGATATCATAGCCCCCTGGGAAAGATATCATAGCCCCGCTGGGAAAGATATCATAGCCCACTTGGAAAGATATCATAGCCCCCTTGGGAAAGATATCATAGCCCCCTGGGAAAGATATCATAGCCCCCCTGGGAAAGATATCATAGCCCCCATGGGAAAGATATCATAGCCCCCATGGGAAAGATATCATAGCCCCCTGGGAAAGATATTATATCCCCTAGGAAAGATATCATAGCCCCCTGGGAAAGATATTATATCCCCTAGGAAAGATATCATAGCCCCCTGGGAAAGATATTATAGCCCCCCTGGGAAAGATATCATTGCCCCGCTGGGAAAGATATCATAGCCCCCCTGGGAAAGATATCATAGCCCCCATGGGAAAGATATCATAGCCCCCATGGGAAAGATATCATAGCCCATATGGGAAAGATATCATAGCCCCCCCTTGGAAAGATATCATAGCCCCCATGGGAAAGATATCATAGCCCCGCTGGGAAAGATATCATAGCCCCCCTGGGAAAGATATCATAGCCCCCCTGGGAAAGATATCATAGCCCCCCTGGGAAAGATATCATAGCCCCCATAGGAAAGATATCATAGCCCCCCTGGGAAAGATATCATAGCCCCCCTGGGAAAGATATCATAGCCCCCCTGGGAAAGATTTCATAGCCCCCTGGGAAAGATATTATATCCCCTAGGAAAGATATCATAGCCCCCTGGGAAAGATATCATAGCCCCCCTGGGAAAGATATCATAGCCCCCCTGGGAAAGATATCATAGCCCCCCTGGGAAAGATATCATAGCCCCCTGGGAAAGAATTCATAGCCCCACTGGGAAAGATATCATAGCCCCCCTGGGAAAGATATCATAGCCCCCTGGGAAAGATATCATAGCCCCGCTGGGAAAGATATCATAGCCCCCATGGGAAAGATATCATAGCCCCCATGGGAAAGATATCATAGCCCCCATGGGAAAGATATCATAGCCCCCTGGGAAAGATATCATAGCCCCCCTGGAAAAGATATCATAGCCCCCTGGGAAAGATAGCATAGCCCCCCTGGGAAAGATATCATAGCCCCGCAGGGAAAGATATCATAGCCCCCCTGGGAAAGATATCATAGCCCCTGGGAAAGATATCATAGCCCCGCTGGGAAAGATATCATAGCCCACTTGGAAAGATATCATAGCCCCCTTGGGAAAGATATCATAGCCCCCTGGGAAAGATATCATAGCCCCCCTGGGAAAGATATCATAGCCCCCATGGGAAAGATATCATAGCCCCCATGGGAAAGATATCATAGCCCCCTGGGAAAGATATTATATCCCCTAGGAAAGATATCATAGCCCCCTGGGAAAGATATTATATCCCCTAGGAAAGATATCATAGCCCCCTGGGAAAGATATTATAGCCCCCCTGGGAAAGATATCATTGCCCCGCTGGGAAAGATATCATAGCCCCCCTGGGAAAGATATCATAGCCCCCATGGGAAAGATATCATAGCCCCCATGGGAAAGATATCATAGCCCCCATGGGAAAGATATCATAGCCCCCCCTTGGAAAGATATCATAGCCCCCATGGGAAAGATATCATAGCCCCGCTGGGAAAGATATCATAGCCCCCCTGGGAAAGATATCATAGCCCCCCTGGGAAAGATATCATAGCCCCCCTGGGAAAGATATCATAGCCCCCATAGGAAAGATATCATAGCCCCCCTGGGAAAGATATCATAGCCCCCCTGGGAAAGATATCATAGCCCCCCTAAGAAAGATATCATAGCCCCCTGGGAAAGATATTATATCCCCTAGGAAAGATATCATAGCCCCCTGGGAAAGATAAAATATCCCCTAGGAAAGATATCATAGCCCCCTGGGAAAGATATTATAGCCCACCTGGGAAAGATATCATTGCCCCGCTGGGAAAGATATCATAGCCCCCCTGGGAAAGATATCATAGCCCCTATGGGAAAGATATCATAGCCCCCATGGGAAAGATATCATAGCCCCCCTGGGAAAAATATCATAGCCCCCCTGGGAAAGATATCATAGCCCCCCTGGGAAAGATATCATAGCCCCCATGGGAAAGATATCATAGCCCCCCTGGGAAAGATATCATAGCCCCCCTGGGAAAGATATCATAGCCCCCATGGGAAAGATATCATAGCCCCCCTGGGAAAGATATCATAGCCCCCCTGGGAAAGATATCATAGCCCCCCTGGGAAAGATATCATAGCCCCCATGGGAAAGATATCATAGCCCCCCTGGGAAAGATATCATAGCCCCGCTGGGAAAGATATCATAGCCCCGCTGGGAAAGAAATCATAGCCCCGCTGGGAAAGATATCATAGCCCCGCTGGGAAAGATATCATAGCCCCGCTGGGAAAGATATCATAGCCCCGCTGGGAAAGATATCATAGCCCCGCTGGGAAAGATATCATAGCCCCGCTGGGAAAGATATCATAGCCCCGCTGGGAAAGATATCATAGCCCCGCTGGGAAAGATATCATAGCCCCGCTGGGAAAGATATCATAGCCCCGCTGGGAAAGATATCATAGCCCCGCTGGGAAAGATATCATAGCCCCGCTGGGAAAGATATCATAGCACCGCTGGGAAAGATATCATAGCCCCGCTGGGAAAGAAATCATAGCCCCGCTGGGAAAGATATCATAGCCCCGCTGGGAAAGATATCATAGCCCCGCTGGGAAAGAAATCATAGCCCCGCTGGGAAAGATATCATAGCCCCGCTGGGAAAGATATCATAGCCCCGCTGGGAAAGATATCATAGCCCCGCTGGGAAAGATATCATAGCCCCGCTGGGAAAGATATCATAGCCCCGCTGGGAAAGATATCATAGCCCCGCTGGGAAAGAAATCATAGCCCCGCTGGGAAAGATATCATAGCCCCGCTGGGAAAGATATCATAGCCCCGCTGGGAAAGAAATCATAGCCCCGCTGGGAAAGATATCATAGCCCCGCTGGGAAAGATATCATAGCCCCGCTGGGAAAGATATCATAGCCCCGCTGGGAAAGATATCATAGCCCCGCTGGGAAAGATATCATAGCCCCCCTGGGAAAGATATCATAGCCCCCATGGGAAAGATATCATAGCCCCCATGGGAAAGATATCATAGCCCCGCTGGGAAAGATATCATAGCCCCGCTGGGAAAGATATCATAGCCCCGCTGGGAAAGATATCATAGCCCCGCTGGGAAAGATATCATAGCCCCGCTGGGAAAGATATCATAGCCCCGCTGGGAAAGATATCATAGCCCCGCTGGGAAAGATATCATAGCCCGCTGGGAAAGATATCATAGCCCCGCTGGGAAAGATATCATAGCCCCGCTGGGAAAGATATCATAGCCCCGCTGGGAAAGAAATCATAGCCCCGCTGGGAAAGATATCATAGCCCCGCTGGGAAAGATATCATAGCCCCCCTGGGAAAGATATCATAGCCCCCCTGGGAAAGATATCATAGCCCCCTGGGAAAGATATTATATCCCCTAGGAAAGATATCATAGCCCCCTGGGAAAGATAAAATATCCCCTAGGAAAGATATCATAGCCCCCTGGGAAAGATATTATAGCCCACCTGGGAAAGATATCATTGCCCCGCTGGGAAAGATATCATAGCCCCCCTGGGAAAGATATCATAGCCCCTATGGGAAAGATATCATAGCCCCCATGGGAAAGATATCATAGCCCCCATGGGAAAGATATCATAACCCCCCTGGGAAAGATATCATAGCCCCCCTGGGAAAGATATCATAGCCTCCCTGGGAAAGATATCATAGCCCCCCCTGGGAAAGATATCATAGCCCCCCTGGGAAAGATATCATAGCCCCCCTGGGAAAGATATCATAGCCCCCCTGGGAAAGATATCATAGCCCCCCTGGGAAAGATATCATAGCCCCCCTGGGAAAGATATCATAGCCCCCCTGGGAAAGATATCATAGCCCCCATGGGAAAGATATCATAGCCCCCATGGGAAAGATATCATAGCCCCCCTGGGAAAGATATCATAGCCCCCCTGGGAAAGATATCATAGCCCCCATGGGAAAGATATCATAGCCCCCCTGGGAAAGATATCATAGCCCCCCTTAGAAAGATATCATAGCCCCCCTGGGAAAGATATCATAGCCCCGCTGGGAAAGATATCATAGCCCCGCTGGGAAAGAAATCATAGCCCCGCTGGGAAAGATATCATAGCCCCGCTGGGAAAGATATCATAGCCCCGCTGGGAAAGATATCATAGCCCCGCTGGGAAAGATATCATAGCCCCGCTGGGAAAGAAATCATAGCCCCGCTGGGAAAGATATCATAGCCCCGCTGGGAAAGATATCATAGCCCCGCTGGGAAAGATATCATAGCCCCGCTGGGAAAGATATCATAGCCCCGCTGGGAAAGATATCATAGCCCCGCTGGAAAAGATATCATAGCCCCGCTGGGAAAGATATCATAGCCCCGCTGGGAAAGATATCATAGCCCCGCTGGGAAAGATATCATAGCCCCGCTGGGAAAGATATCATAGCCCCGCTGGGAAAGATATCATAGCCCCGCTGGGAAAGATATCATAGCCCCGCTGGGAAAGAAATCATAGCCCCGCTGGGAAAGATATCATAGCCCCGCTGGGAAAGATATCATAGCCCCGCTGGGAAAGAAATCATAGCCCCGCTGGGAAAGATATCATAGCCCCGCTGGGAAAGATATCATAGCCCCGCTGGGAAAGATATCATAGCCCCGCTGGGAAAGATATCATAGCCCCGCTAGGAAAGATATCATAGCCCCGCTGGGAAAGATATCATAGCCCCGCTGGGAAAGAAATCATAGCCCCGCTGGGAAAGAAATCATAGCCCCGCTGGGAAAGATATCATAGCCCCGCTGGGAAAGAAATCATAGCCCCGCTGGGAAAGATATCATAGCCCCGCTGGGAAAGATATCATAGCCCCGCTGGAAAGATATCATAGCCCCGCTGGGAAAGATATCATAGCCCTGCTGGGAAAGATATCATAGCCCCGCTGGGAAAGATATCATAGCCCCCCTGGGAAAGATATCATAGCCCCCATGGGAAAGATATAGCCCCCATGGGAAAGATATCATAGCCCCGCTGGGAAATATATCATAGCCCCGCTGGGAAAGATATCATAGCCCCGCTGGGAAAGATATCATAGCCCCGCTGGGAAAGATATCATAGCCCCGCTGGGAAAGATATCATAGCCCCGCTGGGAAAGATATCATAGCCCCGCTGGAAAGATATCATAGCCCCGCTGGGAAAGATATCATAGCCCCGCTGGGAAAGATATCATAGCCCCGCTGGGAAAGAAATCATAGCCCCGCTGGGAAAGATATCATAGCCCCGCTGGGAAAGATATCATAGCCCCGCTGGGAAAGAAATCATAGCCCCGCTGGGAAAGATATCATAGCCCCGCTGGGAAAGATATCATAGCCCCCCTGGGAAAGATATCATAGCCCCCCTGGGAAAGATATCATAGCCCCCCTGGGAAAGATATCATAGCCCCCCTGGGAAAGATATCATAGCCCCCATGGGAAAGATATCATAGCCCCGCTGGGAAAGATATCATAGCCCCCATGGGAAAGATATCATAGCCCCGCTGGGAATAAACTGAAGCCGCAGCAATAAACAATGCGGGAACTGTGAATGTCATTGACCAGGATCCCGGGGAGGTCCTCTGCCTCCTCCTCTCCTACTACATGTTAATGTGAAAACATGGTCGTAGTTCGAGGCAGGACCAGTACATCCCCTTGTGTGTAAACAGCCAGGACCAGTACACCCCCTTGTGTGTAAACAGCCAGGACCAGTACACTCAACCCCCTTTGTGTGTAAACAGCCAGGACCAGTACACCCCCTTGTGTGTAAACAGCCAGGACCAGTACACTCAACCCCCCTTGTGTGTAAACAGCCAAGGCCAGTACACCCCCTTGTGTGTAAACAGCCAGGACCAGTACACCTCCTTGTGTGTAAACAGCCAGGACCAGTACACCCCCTTGTGTGTAAACAGCCAGGACCAGTACACTCAACCCCCCTTGTGTGTAAACAGCCAGGACCAGTACACCCCCTTGTGTGTAAACAGCCAGGACCAGTACACCCCCTTGTGTGTAAACAGCCAGGACCAGTACACTCAACCCCCCTTGTGTGTAAACAGCCAGGACCAGTACACCCCCTTGTGTGTAAACAGCCAGGACCAGTACACCCCCTTGTGTGTAAACAGCCAGGACCAGTACACCCCCTTGTGTGTAAACAGCCAGGACCAGTACACCCCCTTGTGTGTAAACAGCCAGGACCAGTACACCCCCTTGTGTGTAAACAGCCAGGCCAGTACACCCCCTTGTGTGTAAACAGCCAGGACCAGTACACTCAACCCCCCTTGTGTGTAAACAGCCAGGACCAGTACACTCAACCCCCCTTGTGTGTAAACAGCCAGGACCAGTACACTCAACCCCCCTTGTGTGTAAACAGCCAGGACCAGTACACTCAACCCCCCTTGTGTGTAAACAGCCAAGACCAGTACACTCAACCCCCCTTGTGTGCAAACAGCCAAGGCTGTTGTTTACATGTATCTTCCTAATACACTGTTGACCAATAGTTTGTAAGTAAACTATAATGTTGCAGGTGCTGCGATCATTGGCAGTTTACCTGTACACCTCGGGGCGCAGAAAGCAACATTTCAACATAAATTCACTTTGTTGTCTTAAGCACAATAAATACATTTATGAGAGAGTAAAATATATTTGGCACGACTTTGTTCCCCATATTAATGTTACTGCCTGTAGTCACCCCCCCTCTCCTTCCCCTCAGTTCCTGAACAATAAGCCCCCTCACAGTTCCTGAACAATCAGCCCCCTCCCACAGTTCCTGAACAATCAGCCCCCCACCCACAGCTCCTGAATAATCAGCCCCCTCATAGTTCCTGAACAATCAGACCCCACCCACAGTTCCTGAACAATCAGCCCCCCTCCCACAGTTCCTGAACAATCAGCCCCCCACCCACAGTTCCTGAACAATCAGCCCCCACCCACAGTTCCTGAACAATCAGCCCCCCTCCCACAGTTCCTGAACAATCAGCCCCCCTCCCACAGTTCCTGAACAATCAGCCCCCTCACAGTTCCTGAACAATCAGCCTCACCCACAGTTCCTGAACAATCAGCCCCCACCCACAGTTCCTGAACAATCAGCCCCCCACCCACAGTTCCTGAACAATCAGCTCCCTCACAGTTCCTGAACAATCAGCCCCCCACCCACAGTTCCCGACCAATCAGCCCCCACCCACAGTTCCAGAACAATCAGCCCCCCACCCACAGTTCCTGAACAATCAGCCCCCACTCACAGTTCCTGAACAATCAGCCCCCCACCCACAGTTTCTGAACAATCAGCCCCCCACCCACAGTTCCTGACCAATCAGCCCCCCACCCACAGTTCCTGAACAATCAGCCCCCCACCCACAGTTCCATAACAATCAGCTCCCACCACAGTTCCTGAACAATCAGCCCCCACAGTTCCTGAACAATCAGCCCCCACCCACAGTTCCTGAACAATCAGCCCCCACCCACAGTTCCTGAACAATCAGCCCCCCACCCACAGTTCCAGAACAATCAGCCCCCACCCACAGTTCCTGAACAATCAGCCCCCCACCCACAGTTCCAGAACAATCAGCCCCCACCCACAGTTCCTGAACAATCAGCCCCCACCCACAGTTCCAGAACAATCAGCCCCCCACCCACAGTTCCAGAACAATCAGCCCCCACCCACAGTTCCTGAACAATCAGCCCCCACAGTTCCTGAACAATCAGCCCCCACCCACAGTTCCTGAACAATCAGCCCCCACCCACAGATCCTGAACAATCAGCCCCCCACCCACAGTTCCTGACCAATCAGCCCCCACCCACAGTTCCAGAACAATCAGCCCCCACCCACAGTTCCAGAACAATCAGCCCCCACCCACAGTACCTGAACAATCAGCCCCCGCAGTTCCTGAACAATCAGCCCCCCACAGTTCCTGAACAATCAGACCCCCACAGTACCTGAACAATCAGCTCCCCCTCACAGTTCCTGAACAATCAGCCCCCCCTCACAGTTCCTGAACAATCAGCCCCTTCACAGTTCCTGAACAATCAGCCTCACCCACAGTTCCTGAACAATCAGCCCCCTCACAGTTCCTGAGCAATCAGCCCCCTCCCACAGTTCCTGAACAATCAGCCCCCACCCACAGTTCCAGAACAATCAGCCCCCACCCACAGTTCCAGAACAATCAGCCCCCACCCACAGTTCCTGAACAATCAGCCCCCGCAGTTCCTGAACAATCAGCCCCCCACAGTTCCTGAACAATCAGACCCCCACAGTACCTGAACAATCAGCTCCCCCTCACAGTTCCTGAACAATCAGCCCCCCTCACAGTTCCTGAACAATCAGCCCCTTCACAGTTCCTGAACAATCAGCCTCACCCACAGTTCCTGAACAATCAGCCCCCCTCACAGTTCCTGAGCAATCAGCCCCCTCCCACAGTTCCTGAACAATCAGCCCCCCAACAGTTCCTGAACAATCAGCCTCTCCCACAGTTCCTGAACAATCAGTCCCCCAACAGTTCCTGAACAATCAGCCTCTCCCACAGTTCCTGAACAATCAGCCCCCTCACAGTTCCTGAACAATCAGCCGCTCCCACAGTTCCTGAACAATCAGCCCCTCCTACAGTTCCTGAACAATCAGCCCCCTCCCACAGTTCCTGAACAATCAGCCCCCTCCCACAGTTTCTGAACAATCAGCCCCCCCCCAGAGTTCCTGAACAATCAGCCTTCCCACAGTTCCTGAACAATCAACCCCCCCCCCTACAGTTCCTGAACAATCAGCCCTTCCCACAGTTCCTGAACAATCAACCCCCCCTACAGTTCCTGAATAATCAGCCCCTCACAGTTCCTGAACAATCAGCCCCTCACCCACAGTTCCTGAACAATCAGCCCCTCACCCACAGTTCCTGAACAATCAGCCCCCCCACCAACAGTTCCTGAACAATCAGCCCCCTACAGTTCCTGATCATCCCCTCACCCACAGTTCCTGATCAATCAGCCCCCTCACAGTTCCTGGACAATCAGCCCCCCACAGTTCCTGGACAATCAGCCCCGTCACAGTTCCTGAACAATCAGCCCCCCCCCACAGTTCCTGAACAATCAGCCCCCCCACAGTTCCTGAACAATCAGCCCCCACCACAGTTCCTGAACAATCAGCCCCCCACAGTTCCTGAACAATCAGCCCCTCATCCACAGTTCCTGAACAATCAGACCCCCTCACAGTTCCTGAACAATCAGCCCTCCTTACAGTTCCTGAACAATCAGCCCCCCACAGTTCCTGAACAATCAGCCCCCTCACAGTTCTGAACAATCAGCCCCCTCAGTGTTCCTGAACAATCAGCCCCCTCACAGTTCTGAACAATCAGCCCCCTCAATTCCTGAACAATCAGCCCCCGCAACTCCTGAACAATCAGCCCCCCACAGTTCCTGAACAATCAGCCCCTTCACAGTTCCTGAACAATCAGCCTCCTCACAGTTCTGAACAATCAGCCCCCCACAGTTCCTGAACAATCAGCCCCCTCACAGTTCCTGAACAATCAGCCCCCCTCACTGTTCTTAACAATCAGTCCCCTCAGTTCCTGAGCAATCAGCCCCCCACAGTTCCTGAACAATCAGCCCCCTCACAGTTCCTGAACAATCAGCCCCCTTACAGTTCCTGAACAATCAGCCCCCCACAGTTCCTGAACAATCAGCCCCCTCAGTTCCTGAACAATCAGCCCCCACAGTTTCTGAACAATAAGCCCCCCACAGTTCCTGAACAATCAGCCCCTCACAGTTCCTGAACAATCAGCCCCCTCACAGTTCCTGAACAATCAGCCCCCACCCACAGTTCCTGAACAATCAGCCCCCCTCATTTGCTGAACAATCAGCCCACTCACAGTTCCTGAACAATCAGCCCCCACAGTTCCTGAACAATAAGCCCCCTCACAGTTCCTGAACAATCAGCCCCCTCACAGTTCCTGAACAATCAGCCCCCCCACAGTTCCTGAACAATCAGCCCCCTCAGTTCCTGAACAATCAGCCCCCACAGTTCCTGAACAATCAGCCCCCTCACAGTTCTGAACAATCAGCCCCCTCAGTTCCTGAACAATCAGCCCCCTCAGTTCCTGAACAATCAGCCCCCACAGTTCCTGAACAATCAGCCCCCCACAGTTCCTGAACAATCAGCCCCTTCACAGTTCCTGAACAATCAGCCTCCTCACAGTTCTGAACAATCAGCCCCCACAGTTCCTGAACAATCAGCCCCCTCACAGTTCCTGAACAATCAGCCCCCCTCACAGTTCTTAACAATCAGTCCCCTCAGTTCCTGAGCAATCAGCCCCCCACAGTTCCTGAACAATCAGCCCCCTCACAGTTCCTGAACAATCAGCCCCCTTACAGTTCCTGAACAATCAGCCCCCCACAGTTCCTGAACAATCATCCCCCTCAGTTCCTGAACAATCAGCCCCCCACAGTTTCTGATCAATCAGCCCCCCACAGTTCCTGAACAATCAGCCCCTGACAGTTCCAGAACAATCAGCCCCCTCACAGTTCCTGAACAATCAGCCCCCACCCACAGTTCCTGAACAATCAGCCCCCCTCATTTCCTGAACAATCAGCCCACTCACAGTTCCTGAACAATCAGCCCCCACAGTTCCTGAACAATCAGCCCCCTCACAGTTCCTGAACAATCAGCCCCCTCACAGTTCCTGAACAATCAGTCCCCCCACAGTTCCTGAACAATCAGCCCCCTCACAGTTCCTGAACAATCAGCCCCCCACAGTTCCTGAACAATCAGCCCCCTCACAGTTCTGAACAATCAGCCCCCTCGCAGTTCCTGAACAATCAGCCCCCACAGTTCCTGAACAATCAGCCCCCACAGTTCCTGAACAATCAGCCCCCTCACAGTTCCTGAACAATCAGCCTCCTCACAGTTCTGAACAATCAGCCCCTCACAGTTCCTGAACAATCAGCCCACTCACAGTTCCTGAACAATCAGCCCCCCACAGTTCCTGAACAATCAGCCCCCTCACAGTTCCTGAACAATCAGCCCCCTCACAGTTCTGAACAATCAGCCCCCTCACAGTTCCTGAACAATCAGCCCCCTCACAGTTCTGAACAATCAGCCCCCTCACAGTTCCTAAACAATCAGCCCCCCCCACAGTTCCTGAACAATCAGCCCCCCACAGTTCCTGAACAACCAGCCCCCTCACAGTTCGTGAACAATCAGCCTCCTCACAGTTCTGAACAATCAGCCCCTCGCAGTTCCTGAACAATCAGCCCCCCTCACAGTTCCTGAACAATCAGCCCCCACCCACAGTTCCTGAACAATCAGCCCCCCTCATTTCCTGAACAATCAGCCCCCTCACAGTTCCTGAACAATCAGCCCCCTCACAGTTCCTGAACAATCAGCCCCCCACAGTTCCTGAACAATCAGCCCCCTCACAGTTCCTGAACAATCAGCCCCCCACAGTTCCTGAACAATCAGCCCCCTCACAGTTCTGAACAATCAGCCCCCTCAGTTCCTGAACAATCAGCCCCCACAGTTCCTGAACAATCAGCCCCCCACAGTTCCTGAACAATCAGCCCCTTCACAGTTCCTGAACAATCAGCCTCCTCACAGTTCTGAACAATCAGCCCCCCACAGTTCCTGAACAATCAGCCCCCTCACAGTTCCTGAACAATCAGCCCCCCTCACAGTTCTTAACAATCAGTCCCATCAGTTCCTGAGCAATCAGCCCCCCACAGTTCCTGAACAATCAGCCCCCTCACAGTTCCTGAACAATCAGCCCCCTTACAGTTCCTGAACAATCAGCCCCCCACAGTTCCTGAACAATCAGCCCCCTCAGTTCCTGAACAATCAGCCCCCCACAGTTTCTGATCAATCAGCCCCCCACAGTTCCTGAACAATCAGCCCCTCACAGTTCCTGAACAATCAGCCCCCTCACAGTTCCTGAACAATCAGCCCCCACCCACAGTTCCTGAACAATCAGCCCCCCTCATTTCCTGAACAATCAGCCCACTCACAGTTCCTGAACAATCACCCCCTACTGTTCCTGAACAATCAGCCCCCTCACAGTTCCTGAACAATCAGCCCCCTCACAGTTCCTGAACAATCAGCCCCCCACAGTTCCTGAACAATCAGCCCCCTCACAGTTCCTGAACAATCAGCCCCCCACAGTTCCTGAACAATCAGCCCCCTCACAGTTCTGAACAATCAGCCCCCTCACAGTTCCTGAACAATCAGCCCCCCACAGTTCCTGAACAATCAGCCCCCCACAGTTCCTGAACAATCAGCCCCCTCACAGTTCCTGAACAATCAGCCTCCTCACAGTTCTGAACAATCAGCCCCTCACAGTTCCTGAACAATCAGCCCACTCACAGTTCCTGAACAATCAGCCCCCCTCACAATTCTGAACAATCAGCCCCTTCACAGTTCTGAACAATCAGCCCCCTCACAGTGCCTAAACAATCAGCCCCCTCACAGTTCCTGAACAATCAGCCCCCTCACAGTTCCTGAACAATCAGCCCCCCACAGTTCCTGAACAATCAGTCCCCCACAGTTCCTGAACAATCAGCCCCCCACAGTTCCTGAACAATCAGCCCCCCACAGTTCCTGAACAATCAGCCCCCACCCACAGTTCCTGAACAATCAGCCCCCCCCCACAGTTCCTGAACAATCAGCCCCTTACAGTTCCTGAACAATCAGCCCCTTACAGTTCCTGAACAATCAGCCCCCCACAGTTCCTGAACAATCAGCCCCCCCACAGTTCCTGAACAATCAGCCCCTTACAGTTCCTGAACAATCAGCCCCCCACAGTTCCTGAACAATCAGCCCCTTACAGTTCCTGAACAATCAGCCCCCCACAGTTACTGAACAATCAGCCCCCCCACAGTTCCTGAACAATCAGCCCCCCCACAGTTCCTGAACAATCAGCCCCCCCACAGTTCCTGAACAATCAGCCCCCCACAGTTCCTGAACAATCAGCCCCCCACAGTTCCTGAACAATCAGCCCCCCACAGTTCCTGAACAATCAGCCCCCCCCAGTTCCTGAACAATCAGCCCCCCCCACAGTTCCTGAACAATCAGCCCCCCACAGTTCCTGAACAATCAGCCCCCCACAGTTCCTGAACAATCAGCCCCCCCCCACAGTTCCTGAACAATCAGCCCCCTACAGTTCCTGAACAATCAGCCCCCCACAGTTCCTGAACAATCAGCCCCCCCCCACAGTTCCTGAACAATCAGCCCCCCACAGTTCCTGAACAATCAGCCCCCACAGTTCCTGAACAATCAGCCCCCCCACAGTTCCTGAACAATCAGCCCCCCTCCCTCCCACGAAGCTATCACAACAAGTTTGCTCTACATAATTTTTGTCTCTCCACCTGCTTTGTTGAATTGCCAGTTGTGGGTTCATTAATTTATTGTTAATTTCAATTCCAACCCCCCCCCCACCACCCACCAGCCCTCCCCCCACCCCACCAGCCCTCCCCCCACCCCACCAGGCCCCCCCCCCCCCCCCCACCAGCCTCCCCCCCACCCCACCAGCCCTCCCCCCACCCCACCAGCCCCCCCCCTACACCAACCCTCCCTCCACCCCACCAGCCCCCCCCCCTACACCAGCCCTCCCCCCACCCCCCCCCTACACCAGCCCTCCCCCCACCCCACCAGCCCCCCCCCCAACACCAACCCTCCCCCCACCCCACCAGCCCCCCCACCCCACCAGCCCTCCCCCCACCCCCCCAGCACCCCCCACACACACCAGCCCTCCCCCCACACCCACCAGCCCTCCCCCCCCCTACACCAACCCCCCCCCCCCTTGCCCTCCATATTTCCAAAGGTTTTTTAAATGACTTCTTAAATACTAAATTGTTTTGAATAATTTATTTGCAAGCAGAAAACTATGTTTTTGTTATAATTTATTCACTCAACTGTCTGTGTCACGTTCTTTATCTGTCTGTATCTGTTACCCTCTCTTTATTGTCTCCTCTTTATCTGTCTGTATCTGTTACCCTCTCTTTATTGTCTCCTCTTTATCTGTCTGTATCTGTTACCCTCTCTTTATTGTCTCCTCTTTATCTCTCTGTATCTGTTACCCTCTCTTTATTGTCTCCTCTTTATCTGTCTGTCTATCCACGAGCAGCCGTTTATCTGTCTGTCTATCCACGAGCAGCCGTTTATTTCTGTCTATCCACGAGCAACCGTTTATCTGTCTGTCTATCCACGAGCAGCCGTTTATCTGTCTGTCTGTCCACGAGCAGCCGTTTATCTGTCTGTCTATCCACGAGCAGCCGTTTATCTGTCTGTCTATCCACGAGCAGCCGTTTATATGTCTGTCTATCCACGAGCAGCCGTTTATCTGTCTGTCTATCCACGAGCAGCCGTTTATCTGTCTGTCTATCCACGAGCAGCCGTTTATATGTCTGTCTATCCACGAGCAACCGTTTATCTGTCTGTCTATCCACGAGCAACCGTTTATCTGTCTGTCTATCCACGAGCAGCCGTTTATCTGTGTCTATCCACGAACAGCCGTTTATATGTCTGTCTATCCACGAGCAGCCGTTTATATGTCTGTCTATCCACGAGCAACCGTTTATATGTCTGTCTATCCACGAGCAGCCGTTTATCTGTCTGTCTATCCACGAGCAGCCGTTTATCTGTCTGTCTATCCACGAGCAGCCGTTTATCTGTCTGTCTATCCACGAGCAGCCGTTTATCTGTCTGTCTATCCACGAGCAACCGTTTATCTGTCTGTCTATCCACGAGCAGCCGTTTATCTGTCTGTCTATCCACGAGCAGCCGTTTATCTGTCTGTCTATCCACGAGCAACCGTTTATCTGTCTGTCTATCCACGAGCAGCCGTTTATCTGTCTGTCTATCCACGAGCAACCGTTTATCTGTCTGTCTATCCACGAGCAGCCGTTTATCTGTCTGTCTATCCACGAGCAGCCGTTTATATGTCTGTCTATCCACGAGCAGCCGTTTATCTGTCTGTCTATCCACGAGCAGCCGTTTATCTGTCTGTCTATCCACGAGCAGCCGTTTATATGTCTGTCTATCCACGAGCAACCGTTTATCTGTCTGTCTATCCACGAGCAACCGTTTATCTGTCTGTCTATCCACGAGCAGCCGTTTATCTGTCTGTCTATCCACGAACAGCCGTTTATATGTCTGTCTATCCACGAGCAGCCGTTTATATGTCTGTCTATCCACGAGCAACCGTTTATATGTCTGTCTATCCACGAGCAGCCGTTTATCTGTCTGTCTATCCACGAGCAGCCGTTTATCTGTCTGTCTATCCACGAGCAGCCGTTTATCTGTCTGTCGTTCTGTCTTTAATTAATCATCGCATTTGAATAATTAATTTTGAGATAACTTTAATTTTATTTTTTGAAATATGAAAGATATTCACAGTTTGAAGAGCAGGTCAGAGTAATTATGCTCGCTCTATAGCAGTAATTGCCTCCTTAGGAGGTCATTAGGCCTCTAATTAGGTGTTTCTTGGCCTGTGATCTGAGAAGCACGCGAGCAGCAGCGAGAAATCACCGACTGGCTGTTAGAGGAAAATATCTTTGTTGGGGGTTGTTTGATATTTTACCCTCTGAACGTTTTTATTGTAAGTTATTTTAACGTTGTCTGTATTGTAACGTGTGTGTGTTGACCTGTCACTGGCTACCTGTCACTGGCTACCTGTCACTGGCTACCTGTCACTGGCTACCTGTCACTGGTTACCTGTCACTGATTAGCTGTCACTGGCTACCTGTCACTGGTTACCTGTCACTGGCTACCTGTCACTGGTTACCTGTCACTGGTTACCTGTCACTGGTTACCTGTCACTGTCTACCTGTCACTGGCTACCTGTCACTGGTTACCTGTCACTGGCTACCTGTCACTGGTTACCTGTCACTGGCTACCTGTCACTGGTTACCTGTCACTGGTTACCTGTCACTGGCTACCTGTCACTGGTTACCTGTCACTGGTTACCTGTCACTGGTTACCTGTCACTGATTAGCTGTCACTGGCTACCTGTCACTGGTTACCTGCCACTGGCTACCTGTCACTGTCTACCTGTCACTGTCTACCTGTCACTGTCTACCTGTCACTGGCTACCTGTCACTGGCTACCTGTCACTGGTTACCTGTCACTGGTTACCTGTCACTGGTTACCTGTCACTGATTAGCTGTCACTGGCTACCTGTCACTGGTTACCTGTCACTGGCTACCTGTCACTGGCTACCTGTCACTGTCTACCTGTCACTGGTTACCTGTCACTGTCTACCTGTCACTGTCTACCTGTCACTGTCTACCTGTCACTGGTTACCTGTCACTGTCTACCTGTCACTGTCTACCTGTCACTGTCTACCTGTCACTGTCTACCTGTCACTGGCTACCTGTCACTGTCTACCTGTCACTGTCTACCTGTCACTGTCTACCTGTCACTGTCTACCTGTCACTGTCTACCTGTCACTGTCTACCTGTCACTGGCTACCTGTCACTGTCTACCTGTCACTGGCTACCTGTCACTGTCTACCTGTCACTGTCTACCTGTCACTGGCTACCTGTCACTGTCTACCTGTCACTGTCTACCTGTCACTGGCTACCTGTCACTGGCTACCTGTCACTGACTTCCTGTCACTACCTGTCACTGCCTACCTGTCACTGACTTAACAGTCACGACTTCCACAACAAGGAACAATAACTCTTAACAAAGAGATTGAAGAAATAGATCAGACGCTGAAGCCATCATTCGAGTCTCAGGAAATGGAATTGGAACGAAAACTATACAAGAGATAAATAAAAATACAAAATATTTCTTTCTCATATGCAAAATCAAAATCGGAAACCTCTACCAGTATTGAACTTTTACTCACAAGTGCAGGTTCGTACGCAGAGGATAAAGAAATTAGTGCAATTCTAAAAAAAAAAAAAAATTCATAGACAGTATGAGGCTATGCTTAGCACACCAATAAACAACATGAAAGTTGAAGATCTAGACAGCTTTCTGAATGACACCTCAACCCCAGTTAATGTAACTTATATTAACACGAGTTCCAAGGACATTGAAAGATAAATTTATAACATGCCCATGTACTCAGCCGTGAGTACGGCTCGGTCTGGACTCGTAGAATTTGATATTCATAAAGAAATGTAAAGTACCAGTAGAGCGAGCGCTCAGTGTAATATGGAGAAAGAGCCTGGATACAGGGGAGATACCAGCAGCACTTAAATCTGCAGTTATAGCTCCTCTGCACAAGGGGGGGAGTAAAGCTTTGTCAAAAAAAATTACAGACCAGTTGTACTAACATCACAGACAATAAACGTCATTGAAAGAGATATTAGGAATCAACTTTCCAGTTTTGTGGAAAATAATGATCTTTATAACCCAGTACAACATGGATTTAGAGCAAGAAGATCCTGTAAATCAGAGTTACTCCACCACTATGACAAAATCACAGAAGCCTTAGAAGAAAAAGAAAATACAGATCTTGTATACAGAGATTTTGTAAAGACATTCGACAAATGTGACCTTGGAGTGATAGCCCATAATATATATCAACAGGAATAACAGGTAAAGTAGGGTTTTGGATTTTCAACTTAGCGTTAAGAGAATGCAGAGAGTAACGGTCAATCAAGTCAGATCATGACAAAGTACAGAGAGAAGCGCTGTACCCCAGAGCACAGTTCTTGCACCACTGATATTTAACTTTTTCGGATGAAGACACAAATACTGGTCACAGCTTCGTGTCATCCTTTGCAGACGATACCGAAATCAACATAAACATTTATTTTGCAGAAGATATTAATCTTCAAGCAGAAGATATTTTGCAGAAGATATTATTTTGCAAGCTGATATTAATAGTCTTCGATAGGGCCACTGAAATCTACAACTTGGTAACTCTATTTAGTTTTCTTACTACGTCTGAAATATGCCTGGCTACTAGTAGTAAAACTACACTTATAAACGTATAGAGCGGGGTCTAAAAACTAACATCGGATACTGGGAAATATTTAAGAAACTACCAATGGACGTATTTTCTGAAAATAGGATTTTTTCTTTACCAAAACTGGACTTTGAAATATTTCGGTCTTAAATTGATCTTTGAAATATTTCGGTCTTAAATTGATCTTTGAAATATTTCGGTCTTAAATTGATCTTTGAAATATTTCGGTCTTAAACTGATCTTTAAAATATTTCGGTCTTAAAGAAGTAGAGCATCAGCGATGATTTTCTAGGCTGGACCTTGGGGCTTCTCTCAGGGTGGTTATCTTGAGGTTATCTTGAGATGATTTCGGGGCTTTTTAGTGTCCCCGCGGCCCGGTCCTCGACCAGGCCTCCACCCCCAGGAAGCAGCCCGTGACAGCTGACTAACACCCAGGTACCTATTTTACTGCTAGGTAACAGGGGCATAGGGTGAAAGAAACTCTGCTCATTGTTTCTCGCCGGCGCCCGGGATCGAACCCGGGACCACAGGATCACAAGTCCAGCGTGCTGTCCGCTCGGCCGACCGGCTCCCAAGTGAAGCACACGTGATGATTTTCCTGAAAAAAATCCTCGCTGATGTTTTATCTTTACTGGCAAGGGTTTGAATGTTGCAGTAGCCGTTGTGTTGCTGGGGTGTTGTGTTGCTGGGGTGTTGTAGCAGGGA
>NC_059617.1:725142-745142 GCF_020424385.1 Procambarus clarkii
AAAGTAGGCGAAATTTAAGTTATCCCATATAAATTTGACCTAATTTAAGACAATTCCCACCAAATATACCCAAAATGTTTTGGAACGTAGCACGGCCAAAGCTCATTTTAGCTGAGTTTTACCTATTCCAACCTGCGCTAGACAACCCTACCCAGCCTCTCCTGGCATATCCAAAGTCAGATTTGATTATAGTTGGCGAAATTTATGCCTTTCCAACCTAAATTTTACCTAATTTAAGACAATTTCTACCCAATATACCCAAAATGTTTTGTTACATAGCTCAGCAAAAGACCATTTTAGCCGAGTTTTCACATATTCCAACCTACCCTACATAGCCTTAACTATCCCTGACCTAGCAGATTTGATTAAAGTTGGGGAAATTTAAGCTATCGCCATCAAATTGGTGACAATTTCCACCAAATATGCCTAAATGTTGTGTATCATAGCACAGCCAAAACCCATTTTACCCACATTTTCACCCATTCCATCTAAACCGGGACTTAGCCTCTGATACTCAGAGAAGTGATGTTTTTGGATATGAACCTAAATGCCCGTGCCTAACCTGCAAGAGTCTTGGAGCTTTGTTGAATATTTCTTCGAAAACTGAAGTTTTGGATATGAACCTATTCGCACTGTGCCTAACCTGCTAGATCTTTGTTGAACATTGTAACCATATTCATAGAAAAGTTATGTTTTGGATATGGACCTAACAGCCCCTCTCCTTTAAAACTTGGAACTGTGTTCAATATTGTAGATATAGTGTTGGGTGTGTGTTTTGTTTTTACACATCAACCCAACCGACCTGGACCTAACCTCCCTTCATCTAACTTCAAATTTATCGTAAATATGGAAGGACGTGTTGTTTGTGCATCAACCCAATCGTCCTCGACCTAACCTCCATTTATCAAACTTCAAATTTATCATAAATATGGGAGGACCGTGTTATTTGTGCATCAACCCATCCTGGGCCTAACCTCCCTTTATCTAACTTCAAATTTATTGTATTTATGGGAAGAAGGTGTTGTTTATGCATCAACCCAACCGCCCTGGACCTAACCTCTGATACACGAATCTTGGTTCAACATTGCATCATACTCGTAGCATATTTTTTTTTCACATAATTCAACCATCCTCAACCTAACCTCTATTACCTGGGGGAGGGAGGTTAATGGAAAATATTATAATAATGGGAATTTTCTCTACATCAGTTCAACCTAACCATCCTTAACCTAACCTTAGTTAGAAAGGGATATAACTCACCAAAACTATTTAATTACCATTTACCTTATTTTCCTTATCCTAACCTATAACTAGAGGGTTTAGACCCCCCTTTACCTCGAAATTATACTATATATTTAAGGTAGGAATATATTTTCACACATAAACCTAACATTCCCTAATTTAACCCTGTACTCTAATTTCGAGGTAAAGGGGGGTCTAAACCCTCTGGTTATGGGTTAGGATAAGGAAAATAAGGTAAATGGTAATTAAATAGTTTTGGTGAGTTATATCCCTTTCTAACTAAGGTTAGGTTAAGGATGGTTAGGTTGAACTGATGTAGAGAAAATTCCCATTATTATAATATTTTCCATTAACCTCCCTCCCCCAGGTAATAGAGGTTAGGTTGAGGATGGTTGAATTATGTGAAAAAAAAATATGCTACGAGTATGATGCAATGTTGAACCAAGATTCGTGTATCAGAGGTTAGGTCCAGGGCGGTTGGGTTGATGCATAAACAACACCTTCTTCCCATAAATACAATAAATTTGAAGTTTGATAAAGGGAGGTTAGGCCCAGGATGGGTTGATGCACAAATAACACGGTCCTCCCATATTTATGATAAATTTGAAGTTTGATAAATGGAGGTTAGGTCGAGGACGATTGGGTTGATGCACAAACAACACGTCCTTCCATATTTACGATAAATTTGAAGTTAGATGAAGGGAGGTTAGGTCCAGGTCGGTTGGGTTGATGTGTAAAAACAAAACACACACCCAACACTATATCTACAATATTGAACACAGTTCCAAGTTTTAAAGGAGAGGGGCTGTTAGGTCCATATCCAAAACATAACTTTTCTATGAATATGGTTACAATGTTCAACAAAGATCCTAGCAGGTTAGGCACAGTGCGAATAGGTTCATATCCAAAACTTCAGTTTTCGAAGAAATATTCAACAAAGCTCCAAGACTCTTGCAGGTTAGGCACGGGCATTTAGGTTCATATCCAAAAACATCACTTCTCTGAGTATCAGAGGCTAAGTCCCGGTTTAGATGGAATGGGTGAAAATGTGGGTAAAATGGGTTTTGGCTGTGCTATGATACACAACATTTAGGCATATTTGGTGGAAATTGTCACCAATTTGATGGCGATAGCTTAAATTTCCCCAACTTTAATCAAATCTGCTAGGTCAGGGATAGTTAAGGCTATGTAGGGTAGGTTGGAATATGTGAAAACTCGGCTAAAATGGTCTTTTGCTGAGCTATGTAACAAAACATTTTGGGTATATTGGGTAGAAATTGTCTTAAATTAGGTAAAATTTAGGTTGGAAAGGCATAAATTTCGCCAACTATAATCAAATCTGACTTTGGATATGCCAGGAGAGGCTGGGTAGGGTTGTCTAGGGCAGGTTGGAATAGGTAAAAACTCAGCTAAAATGAGCTTTGGCCGTGCTACGTTCCAAAACATTTTTGGGTATATTTGGTGGGAATTGTCTTAAATTAGGTCAAATTTATATGGGATAACTTAAATTTCGCCTACTTTAACCAAATCTAGGTTTGGATATGCTAGGATAGGTTAGGTAAGGTTGCGTAGGGTAGGATGGAATAGGAGAAAATGTAGGTAAAAATGGGCTTTGGCAGTGCTGTGATACAGAACATTTTGGATATATTTGGTGGGAATTGCCTTAAATTAGATAGAATTTTGGTGGGATAGCTTAAATTTCGCAGACTTTAACCAAATCTTTGTTTTGATATGGTAGGATAGGTTAGGTAAGGTTGCATAGGGTAGGATGGAATAGGAGAAAATGTAGGTAAAAATGGGCTTTGGCAGTGCTGTGATATGAAACATTGGGTATATTTGGTCAAATTTAGGTGGCATAGCATGAATTTCGCCGACTTTAACCACATCCAGGTTTGGATATGCTAGGTCAGGTTGGGTGAGGTTATGTAGGGTAGTATGGAATAGGAGAAAATGGGCTTTGGCGATGCTATGATACACAACATTTGGGTATATTTGGTGGAAATTGCCTTAAATTTGGTGAAATTTAGGTGGCATAGCATACATTTTGCCAACTTTAACCAAATCCAGGGTTGGATATGCTAGGTCAGGTTTGGTGAGGTCGTGTAGGGAAGGACATATATAATATCTTAGGGTAATGAACTAGTATGTTTATGAAATAGCGTAAATTTTCCTATTTGGGGTTCGTGCTATATGGCAGACTCATATAATGTATGGACAGAGGTGACATAGGCTTGTATGTGAGGATATGGGATGCTCATATTTAGTAAGTTTAGCTAGGTAGAATTTAGTCAAATTTGCGTAGTATAAGTATATTTTTGATAGATTTAGATGAATTTAAGTTTTAACAGGATGCATTTTGATAAGATATAGCAAATTTGTCTAAAATTATCATAGAAAATACTGACTCTACCTAACCCCACCTGCCCTAACATAACTAAGACTAGAACAAATAAGTCTGTTAGATGGTTTGAATAAATACATAAATATGGTGGTCTGATTGGAGAGAATGTAACAAGGAAGGTATTAATAAGACATAAAAACAGTGGACATATGTTAGATGAATAGTTTAGCACTAATAATGTTGATATCTTAATGGAAAAGAATGTGTTATATATTGAGCTCATTGGAAGTTATAAGAAACATTTTTATATGGGAAATTCTGACTTTTGGGGAGTTGGTTAAACTCAGCATATTATAATTAATGTCCTAAATATACCCAGAAAAATATCATGCAAATTGTGTATTGTTTGACCCAGTTGGTTGTGTTTGTACATATATAGCACAATTAATATACTTGTGTATTAATTGTGCAGATTATGTATTTTGCATATGTTGTATGATTATTGAAATTATGTATTGATTATATTTCTATAAATTGTGTATTGTTTTGTGCAAGTTGTATGTATTAATTGTATATGTTTTTGTATGTGTATTTGCGGAAATTGCATAGTTGTGGATTTAATGAATATGTGCTAGTTATGTATTGTTCATATTTTGGTAAGTTGTGTATTGATTATATTTTTGAGCTTGTTGTGTAAATGTCGCAATTGTATTTGTGTAAATCGTGTATTTATGCTAGTTGTGTATTTTCATATTTGGGGTAGTTATGTATTGCACGTATTTGTGCTAGATATGCATTTGTGCAAGTTGTGTGTAATAATTATGAAAGATGTGTAATATTGTATAAGTTGTGTATTAATTGCGCATGTTGTGTAATTGCATATGGACGGATTGTTTATTTATACCTTTGGGTATTGATTGTCATTGTGCAAGCTGAGTAATTATATAGCAAGTTTTCTTGTATTAATTGTGCAAAGATGTAAAATAATTACACAAACTGTGTAATAATTTTTGTGATAATAGTGCATTTATGCAAGTTGTGTTTTTAATATGTTGAAGTGTAACTGGTGAAACTGTATTTGTGTGTGAAAATTGTGTATTTTGTGTAAGCTCTGTAATTTGATAAAATAGATCTTTATGGTGTAAGTGTATTTTGGTTTATGAGACAATGTGTGGGTATTTTGTGAAAATTACGTTTGTGAAATTGTGTAATTTTAGTTAAAGTGCATTTTTTATTGTCTAAATGCATAAGCATTTTGATATATTTGTGCAAAATACCGTACTTTGTGTAAATGTCATACTCTGAGTGTACATGCAATATTGTGTAAATGGTATATTTTTGTTTGCAACTGACATATTTTGTATGAAAATCTCATATTTTTTTATGTGATGGTATATTTTGAGTGTAAATAATATATTTTGTGCATAAATGGCATATTTGGTGTGTAAATGCTATATTTTCTGTGTGTATGGCATAAATTACATCTGATTAATGGGGAAATGGTGGTAAAAACTAGGCTATTCTCTATGAATGCATAGGTTTTGAAGTATGTGTAGGTATGCATGATTGTATTTGCGAGTGTTGGTTTAGAAACAAGTTAGCTGATTTGCGCAGGAAGACTAGGATTTTTTGAGGTGTAGAAATGATTAGCCTATGAATATAGTGGCTAACATCCAGCTGAGTTGCTAGATGGATGAATTGAGGTGCGACATTTGGATATCTATTTGATGGATGTGAGGACAGTTGACTAGCCTATGAACACAGCCACTAATCCGCTGTACTGCCAGATGTGTGGTAACTACCTGTGGATTATAGTAGAATATCTAGATATAGGGTTTTCATAATTGCTGTTGTGTATAAAACTAGAATAAGAGCTATTTATTAAAACTATTATTGTAAACTAATACTTTAAGTGGGATCCCTTGGTTGTTTTAGGCATAGGGTGGACATGAATGAGATTGGGTGGAAATATATAGGAGCTGCCTCGTATGGGCCAATAGGACCTCTGCAGTTACCTTTATTCTTATGTTCAGCTCACCTGCTATGCTGCCAGATGTACGATTCTGCTTAAATTGCAGTATGACATTTGGCATTCTGTTATACTTTTGAACTTATCACTGAATAATGATTACAGTTGTGGATGACTAAAATGTATATTCTTATACCTCTGATTAGGTTAGGTGGGGATGGATATTCTAGTCATTTTTGAATAATAACATCAAATACTCATGCTAGTAGGACGCCAAAGGTCGCATTGGTTGTCTGGTGACGTCATACATAGTTGACCAGTAAGGTACTGTAATACCTTCACACCTATATGCTAATGACCATCAATACATTATCCCTATACCTGAGGTCGCTTTTCACGATGTCACTAAACAACAACAATAACTGTTCTGTAGGATGTATTTGTTTGTTATATATAATAAGTTAGGATAGGTTAGGTTAGGAAGGTTTGATCGGGTTTATGAATAACAGAAAATATAAGCAATGAGCCAAAATACAAGCTATTGTAGCTGAATATCAACTTTGATGAAGCACAGAGTATAGGTGAGGTATTAAGCCAGATTAAGAGTTCACACTTATGTGTGAACCTCCTGGGATCCGCATTTAGCGCGCCTTGCGCCGCAGAAGGCCTTATTTTAAAATATGAGAGGCTTGCTTTTACTGAATGAGATTTTTTTATTTGTTATATGCCATAGCAAGGTGTGGGAGGTATGTTTTGAGCGAATGTGAGACGTGTGTGAGGTTAAGGACAATATTGGTTACTACTGAAAACGCATTGAAATCGCCAATGCCCAGGGCTCTGTTTTTTCATATAAATGAATGATAGCAGTTTTTTCATTTTATTTTTTGCCCTATGCATAATAAAACGATCCTTCAAGAAAGATTGTCAAAGCTCAAATTACATTCTCTAGAATGAAGATGACGAAGAAGAAATAGGGGTGACATGATAGATGTGTGACTGAATGGTCATAGTAAAGGGGAATATTAATAACCTATTATACGTATCAACATGAAACAGAATAGGCATGAATTGAATAAGTTTTATATTTAGGAAAAAGACCTGGGTAAATATAGGTAACAGGGGACGAACTTGAAAATACATACATAACTTCTTGCAGTGCTTCTCTAGAACGACGATGATGAAGAAGAAATAGGGGTGACATGATAGATGTGTGACTGAATGGTCATAGTAAAGGGGAATATTAATGACCCATTATACGTATCAACATGAAACAGAACAGGAATGAATTGGATAAGTTATATATTTAGGAAAAAGACCTGGGTGAATATAGGTAACAGGGGAAGAACTCGAAAAATATTTATATTTAGGAAAAAGACCTGGGTAAATACAGGCAGCAGGGGACGAACTTGAAAATACACACATAACTTCTTGCAGTGCTGAAGTTATGTTCTTCCCTCACATACTTGTTTCCCTTTGATAAATGTAATGGGCAATGGTTGGAAGTAAATATGAAATTAAAAATAGACTAGGGATGATGGTATTTTATATTAGGTTTCAAGGACACTGTTGTATCGCAAAACCCATGATGCTACGACAGGCTTTTTAATCCCCTCGAACATGCCGGTGCAGGAATGCTGAGCGGCTACCTGGTGACGTCATTGACCATTAGCAATGTCTGTGCAGGGTCACTGAGCCAACGAAATTTGGGGATGCCAGGGACCGGCTTTTTAATCCCTAGGAACAAAAAACTTTGATGCTACGACCGGCATAGGAACAAAAAAATTCAGAAAAACCCCTGAAGCTACGACCGGCATAGGAAAAAAAACCAGGAAAAAACCCCCTACGCCTACGATGTGCTTAGGAAAAACCCCCTACGCCTATGACGTGCTTAGGAAAAACAGGAAAAACCCCCTACGCCTACGACGTGCTTAGGAAAAAAACAGGAAAAACCCCCTACGCCTACGACGTGCTTAGGAAAAACAGGAAAAACCCCCTACGCCTACGACGTGCTTAGGAAAAAAAAGGAAAAACCCCCTACGCCTACGACGTGCTTAGGAAAAAAACAGGAAAAACCCCCTACGCCTACGACGTGCTTAGGAAAAACAGGAAAAACCCCCTACGCCTACGACGTGCTTAGGAAAAAACAGGAAAAACCCCCTACGCCTACGACAGGCATAGGAAAAACCCCCTACGCCTACGACGTGCATAGGAAAAAATGAAAATTGCACGTCGTAGGCGTACTTCCCACTACTGCCCTCCTCCTCCTTCCTCCTCGCCCTCCTCCTTTCTCCTCCTCGCCCTCCTTCCTCCTCCTCGCCCTCCTTCCTCCTCGCCCTCCTCCTTCCTCCTCCTCGCCCTCCTCCTTCCTCCTCCTCGCTCTCCTCCTTCCTCCTCGCTCTCCTCCTTCCTCCTCCTTGCCCTCCTCCTTCCTCCTCCTCGCCCTCCTCCTTCCTCCTCGCCCTCCTCCTTCCTCCTCGCCCTCCTCCTTCCTCCTCCTCGCCCTCCTCCTTCCTCCTCCTCGCCCTCCTCCTTCCTCCTCCCTCTTCCTTCCTCCTCGCTCTCCTCATCCTCAACGTCCTCTTTAACTTCCTCCTCTACCTCATCCTCCTTCCTCCTCTTCCTTGATCTCCTCCTCCTTCCTCCTCTTCCTTGACCTCCTCCTCCTTCCTCCTCGATCTCCTCCTCCTTCCTACTCGACTACATCCTCTTACCTGGAATTCTTCCTCCTCCTCGACCTCTTCCTAAAAAATGAATAAAAATAATGAATTAACTTTTATGATCTTGTTTCTGTTTACTAAATGTTGAGATATACTTATATATTTCTACAATTTATATAACAGCAATAAAAAACTACGATTATGAAACATTTAAGGTTGCCACAAGGTTTAAAAAAAAAATTAGCCAACGTTACGTGCAATACATTTTAGAAACTTATTTACATCCACACAAAATTACGCATCTAATGCGTGAAAACAAACGTTGCCCCTACTATCCAACACTTTCCAGATACGTTGTGGCAACCTAAAATTGTTTCCTGGGTGATGTACAGATTCCTGAGCCTATTGGGCTCTATCATATCTACACTTGAAACTGTGTATGGAGTCAGCCTCCACCACATCACTTCCTAATGCATTCCATTTACAAACTACTCTGAAAAAGTTCTTGCTAATGTCTCTGTGGCTCATTTGGGCACTCAGCTTCCACCTGTGTCCCCTTGTGCGTGTACCATCCGTTTTAAATAACCCATCCTTGTCTACCCTGTTCATTACCCTGAGAATTTTGAATGTGGGGATCATGTCTCCACGGGCTCTTCTGTCTTCCAGCGATGTGAGGTGCAGTTTCCTTAGCCTTTCCTCGTAACTCATGCCTCTTAGTTCTGGGACTAGCCTAATGGCACACATGTGAACTTCTTCCAGCTTCGTCTTGTGCTGTACAAGGTACGGGCTCTATGCTGGGGCCGCATACTCCAGGATTGGTCTTGCAGGAGACAGGTTTGGTGTGATATCAACTCCTAGATCTTTCTCTCTGTCCGTTTCGTGAAGGACTTCCATAAGGTATCTAGAATCTGGCCTCCTATTTTCTCCTCCTAGTATCATTACCTAACATTTACTTGGGTACTTGGTTACTTGGTTGGTTGAACTTTAGTTTGGCCATTCAGTTTGTTTAGGTCATCTTGTAGCCTCATACTATCTTCCTCTGTCTTAATACTCTTTATAATTTGTGCATTATTTGCAAACATTGAAAGGAACGAGTCTATTCCCTCTGGGAGATCATTTACACAAATCAGGAACAGTATAGGTCCAAGAACTTATCCCTGAGGGACTCCACTGGTGACGCCTCGCCACTCCGAGACCTCACCCCTCACAGCGACTCTGTCTTCTGTTGCTTCGGTATTTCCCTTATCCAGTGGAGTACCTTCCATTTCACTCCTGCCTGCATCTCCAGTTCGTGCACTAGTCTCTGGTGTGACACTGTGTCAAAGGCTTTCTGGCAATCCAAAAATATGCAATCTGCCCACCCCTCTCTTTCTTGCCTGATTTTTGTTGCCTGTTTATAGATTTCAGTCAATCGTGTGAGACATGATCTGCCATCCTTGAACCCATGCTGATGTTGTGATACAAAGTTCTTCCACTCCAGATATTTCACTAGTTTTTTCGCACAATCTTCTCCATCAGGTTGTATAGAATGCAAATTAGTGACACTGGTCTGTGGTTCAGGGTCTCCTGTCTATCACCCTTCTTGAATTTTGGGACTACATTAGCCGTCTTCCAAATTTTTGGCAGTTCACCTGTTACCAGTGATATGTTATACACAATGGCGAGTGGCTGGCACAGAGCTGCTTCTCCATCCTTCAGTATCCAAGGCGAAATTTCGTCCGGGCCTATAGCCATTGTTAATTCCAACTCTAGCAGATGCTTCCTCATCTCCCCACTGGCAATCACAAATTAAACCAGTGGTGTTTGGTTAGATATTCTCTCTCCTATCTCTGGGACTTCCCCTTGCTCTTCTGTGAAGACCTTCTGGAATTTCTTTTTGATTTCCTCACACACTTCTTGTCGTTTGTGGTGAATTTGTCTGCTCCAATCCTCAGTTTCATTATCTGTTCTTTAACTTTTGTTTCTCTCATGATGTGGCTGTGCAGCAATTTAGGTTGTCTTTGCCTTGCTTGCTATGTCCTTTTCACACTTTCTGCCTCTCTTCTCACCCTAATGTATTCATTCCTGGCACTCTGGTATCTGTCTTTGTTCATTTATATCCTATTATTTCAACACTTTCCCCCACACCCTTTTATTTAATTGCTTAGCTAGCTTACATCTCTGATTAAACCATTGGTTTCTCATCTGCATTTCATTTTTTCCTTTTGGACCTGGACGAACTTGCCCGCTGGCTCCTCACACTTCTGCGTGATGTTGTCCATCATGTCTTGTGCCATCTTTACTCTGAGCTCTGTTTCCCAAGTTATATATGTTAGGAATTTTCTTATCTCCTCATAGTTTCCCTTCCGGAATGCCATCTTTTTGTTTTCGGTGCCTTTCCTTGGGTACAT
The DNA here is from genome assembly GCF_020424385.1 of Procambarus clarkii. Lineage (NCBI taxonomy): Eukaryota > Metazoa > Arthropoda > Malacostraca > Decapoda > Cambaridae > Procambarus > Procambarus clarkii. The sequence goes on from NC_059617.1 coordinate 735,742, forward strand.
TAACTTTTCGTCGACCAGATACTCAAACACCAGTACACTGTGATCACTCATTCCTACGGGGGCTACGAAACCGATTTCCCTTATGTAGGAGCCATTCACTGAAGACTAGGTCGAGTCTCGCTCGTTCATCGATGCCTCTCATTCTTGTGGGTCCCCTGACATGCTGACTTAAAAGCTTTCTTGTCGCCACTTCCAACAGTTTAGCTCTGCATATTTCCTCACCTCCATGTGGATTCTTGTTCTCCCAGTCTATCCTTCCATGATTGAAGTCCCCCATGATGAGCAGGTGGAATCTATTTCTAGAGGCAGCAGTGGCAGCAGTCAAAGTGTTAACCACCATGTTGTTTCCGTCATACTCTTACCTGGGTCTTCTGTAGTTTGGTGGAGGGTTATATATCCCTGGTACCACTACTCTTGGTCCTCCCATCATCATGGTGCCTGTAATATAGTCTCTGAACCCCTTACAGCCCACGATAACCTTTTCCTCGAAACTCCATTTCGTCTTTATCAGTAGGACCACTCTGCCTCCTCCCCTTCTTTCCTTCTCTCTCTTTATTACAATGTAGTCCTGGGGAAACACCGCATTCATTATGGTTCCTGAGAGTTTTGTTTCCATGAGTCGAATAATATTTAGGTTCTCTTCTTGCGCTCTTGCCCTAACTTCTCTTGCCTTGCTTGAAATCCCATCTATATTCGAGTACATTACCTTGAAACTATCTTTAGTTTGTGTGTGTGTGTGTGTGTGTGCACTCACTTAATTGTACTCACCAAGTTGTGCTTGTGGGGGTTGGGCTTTAGCTCTTTGGTCTCGCTTCTCAACTGTCAATCAACAGGTGTACAGGTTCCTGAGCCTACTGGGTTCTATCATATCTACATTTAAAGCTGTGTATGGAGTCAGCCTCCACCACATCACTGCCTAATGCATTCCATCTGTGTGTGTGTGTGTGTGTGTGTGTGTGTGTGTGTGTGTGTGTGTGTGTGTGTGTGTGTGTGTGTGTGTGTTTACTAGTTGTGTTTTTACGGGGGTTGAGCTTTGCTCTTTCGGCCCGCCTCTCAACTGTCAATCAACTGTTTACTAACTACTATTTTTTTTTGTTTTTTTCTCTCCACACCACACACACACACACCCCAGGAAGCAGCCCGTTACAGCTGACTAACTCCCAGGTACCTATTTACTGCTAGGTAACAGGGGCATTCAGGGTGAAAGAAACTTTGCCCATTTGTTTCTGCCTCGTGCGGGAATCGAACCCGCGCCACAGAATTACGAATCCTGCGCGCTATCCACCAGGCTACGAGGCCCCTAGAGGTGTGAGATAGAGTGTGCGTGCGGTGGGTGTGGTGGGTGTGTGGGTGCGGTGGGTGTGTACTCACCTAATTGTACTCAGCTAAATGTGCTTGCGGGGGTTGAGCTCTGGCACTTTGGTCCCGCCTCTCAACTGTCAATCAACAGGTGTACAGGTTCCTAAGCCTATTGGGCTCTATCATATCTACATTTGAAACTGTGTATCGAGTCAGCCTCAGCCACATCACTTACTAATACATTCCATTTGTCAACAACCCTGACACTATAAAAGTTCTTTCTAATATCTCTGTGGCTCATTTGGGCACTCAGTTTCCCCCTGTCCCCCTTAGTGCGTGTGCCCTCTGTGTTAAATAGACTGTCTTTATCTACCCTATCAATTCCCTTGAGAATCTTCAATGTGGTGATCATGTCCCCCCTAACTCTTCTGTCTTCCAGCGAAGTGAGGTTTAATTCCCGTAGTCTCTCCTAGTAGCTCATACCTCTCAGCTCGGGAACTAGTCTGGTGGCAAACCTTTGAACCCTTTTCAGTTTAGTCTTATCCTTGACTAGACATGGACTCCATGCTGGGGCTGCATACTCCAGGATTGGCCTGACATATGTGGTATACAAAGTTCTGAATGATTCCTTACACAAGTTTCTGAATGCCGTTCTTATGTTGGCCAGCCTGGCACATGCCGCTGATGTTATCCTCTTGAAATGGGCTGCAGGAGACAGGTCTGGCGTGATATCAGCCCCCAAGTCTTTTTCTTTCTCAGACTCTTGATGAATTTCCTCTCCAAGATGATACCTTGTATCTGGCCTCATGCTCCCTACACCTATCTTCATTACACTGCATTTGATTGGGTTAAACTCTAACAACCATTTGTTTGACCATTCCTTCAGCTTGTCTAGGTCTTCTTGAAGCCTCAAGCAGTCCTCTTCTGTCTTAATCCTTCTCATAATTTTGGCATCGTCCGCAAACATTGAGAGGAATGAATCTATACCCTCCGGGAGATCATTTACATATATCAGAAACAAGATAGAACCGAGTACTGAGCCCTCTGGGACTCCACTGGTGACTTCAAGCCAATCGGAGGTCTCACCCCTCACCGTAACTCTCTGCTTCCTATTGCTTAGGTACTCCCATATCCACTGGAGCACCTTACCAGCTACACCAGCCTGTCTCTCCAGCTTATGTACCAGCCTCTTATGCGGTACTGTGTCAAAGGCTTTCTGACAAGCCAAGAAAATGCAGTCCGCCCAGCCTTCGCTTTCTTGCTTAATCTTTGTCACCTGGTCGTAGAATTCTATTAAGCCCGTCAGGCAAGATTTACCCTCCCTGAACTCATGTTGGCGATTTGTCACGAAGTCCCTTCTCTCCAGATGTGTTACCAGGTTTTTTCTCACGATCTTCTCCATCACCTTGCATGGTATACAAGTCAAGAACACTGGTCTGAAGTTCAGTGCCTCTTGCCTGTCGCCCTTTTTGTATATTGGGACCACATTCGCCGTCTTCCATATTTCTGGTAGGTCTCCCGTCTCCAGTGACCTACTATACACTATGGAGAGTGGCAAGCAAAGTGCCTCTGCACACTCTTTCAGTATCCATGGTGAGATCCCGTCTGGACCAACAGCCTTTCTAACATCCAGATCCAGCAGGTGTCTCTTGACCTCCTCTCTCGTAACTTCGAACCCTTCCAAGGCCTCCTGGTTTACTTTCCTTTTTCTTAGGACAGTGACCTCACCTTGTTCTATTGTGAAGACCTGGAACCTCTTGAGTTCTTCACACACCTCTTTGTCATTCTCTGTATACCTGTTCTCGCCTGTTCTAAGTTTCAATACCTGTTCTTTCACTGTTGTTTTCCTCCTGATGTGACTGTGGAGAAGCTTTGGTTCGGTCTTGGCTTTGTTTGCTATATCATTTTCATAACTTTTCTCTGCTTCTCTTCTCACCCTGACATACTCATTCCTGGTTCTCTGGTATCTCTCTCTGCTTTCTGGTGTTCTGTTATTTCGGAAGTTCCTCCACGCCCTTTTGTTCAGTTTCTTTGCTTCCATACATGGCCTATTATACCATGGATTATACTTTTGCTACTCGGATTTTTCCCTTTGGGCCGGGATAAACCTGTTTCCTGCCTCCTGACACTTTTGGGTGACATAGTCCATCATATCTTGTACAGACTTATCTCTGAGGTCTGTGTCCCAAGGTATTTCACTTAGGAAACTTCTCATCTTTTCATAATTCCCCTTTCGGTATGCCAGCCTTTTGTTTCCTAGTTCTTTTTTGGGGGAGATAATTCCTAGTTCTACCCTAGACAACATGGTTTCAGAACAAGGCGCTCTTGCCTGTCGCAGTTGCTGGACCACTATGAAATGGCATTAGATGCTATGGAAGACAAACAAAATGCTGATGTAATTTACACAGATTTCGCAAAAGCCTTTGATAAATGTGACCATGGTGTTATTGCACATAAAATGCGTTCAAAAGGAATTACCGGGAAAATAGGCAGATGGATCTACAATTTCCTGACTAACAGAACCCAATGTGTAATAGTCAACAAAATAAAATCCAGCCCATCAACCGTGAAGAGCTCAGTCCCCCAGGGTACTGTGCTTGCTCCAGTACTTTTTCTCATCCTCATATCGGACATAGACCAGAACACAACCTATAGCACTGTATCATCCTTTGCAGATGACACTAGGATTTTCATGAGAGTTGGCAACATAGAGGACACGGCAAACCTCCAATCAGATGTAGATCAGGTCTTTCTATGGGCTACAGAAAATAATATGGTGTTTAACGAGGATAAGTTCCAGCTCATGCGCTACGGAAAAATTGAAAATATAAAAACAGAAACCACGTACAAAACTCAGGCAAATCATAACATAGAACGAAAAGGCAATGTAAAAGATCTGGGTGTAATCATGTCGGAAGACCTTACCTTTAAAGAACACAATAAAGTAGCCGCCACAACTGCAAGAAAAATGACAGGTTGGATAACAAGAACCTTTCACACTAGAGATGCTATACCGATGATGATACTTTTCAAAACGCTTGTGCTCTCTTAGAGTGGAGTACTGCTGCACAATGACAGCCCCTTTCAAAGCTGGAGAAATTGCTGACCTGGAGAGCGTGCAGAGATCCTTTACTGCTAGAATCCAATCAGTAAAACATCTAAATTACTGGGACCGACTAAAGAGCCTAAATCTGTACTCCCTTCTGTGCTAAATCTGTGGAGATACAAAATAATTTACACGTGGAAAATAATTGAGGGGCTGATCCCAAACCTGCACACAGAAATAACATCACATGAGACCAGGAGGCATGGCAGGATGTGCAGAATACCCCCGTTGAAAAGCAGAGGTGCAACAGGTACTCAGAGAGAACTCTATCAACATCAGAGGCCCGAGACTGTTCAATACGCTTCCACTACACATAAGGGGCATAACTGGCCGACCCCTCACAGTGTTCAAGAGAGAACTGGATAAGCACCTCCAAAGGATACCTGATCAACCAGGCTGTGACTCATACGTCAGGCTGCGAGCAGCCGCGTCTAACAGCCTGGTTGATCAGTCCAGCAACCAGGAGGCCTGGTCGACGACCGGGCCGCGGGGACACTAAGCCCCGGAAGCACCTCAAGGTAACCTCAAGGTAAGGTACCAGGTACTCAAAGTTCAATACAATGTGACCACTCATTCCCAAGGGCTCTTCCATCTTAACTTCCTTTATATCCCACTCATTTAGGGTAAATATCAGCTCGAGCATGGCTGGTTCATCATCATCTCTCATTCTTGTTGGTTCCTTGATGTGCTGGCTTAGAAAGTGTCTTGTTGGCACGTCCAGCAGCTTAGCTCTCCATGTTTCTGGTCCTCCATGCGGGTCTCTGTTCTCCCAATCTATCTTCCCATGGTTGAAGTCTCTCATAATTAGTAGTCCAGATACATTCCTGCTAGCAACAGAAGCTGCTCTCTCTATTATGTTAATGGTGGCCATGTTATTTCTATCATATTCCTATCTGGGTCTTCTGTCATTTGGTGGTGGATTATATATGACTACGACTGTAATTTTTTTGCCCTCCAGTTGTTATGGTACCAGCTATGTAGTCACTGAAACCTTCACAGCCCTGAATAACCATCTCAAAATATCAGCCTTTTCTTACCAACAGCCACCACCACCTCTTCCTACCCTCTCTTTCCTCCTAACATAATAGTCCTGTGGGAACACTGCATTTGTTATGGTTTTCGTCAGCTTTGTTTCTGTGAGAGCTATTATGTCTGGGTTTTCCTCAAGTACCCATTCTCCAAGTTCATTTGCTATGTTTATAATTCCATGTTAGTGTACATTGCCTTGAGTCTCACTTTCTTCTGTCCCTTCTCAAATCGCCTCCTTGGTGAGTGTTCTGCTGGTGGGGGAAGCTGTTCCATGGGTGTGAGGGTTTGTGAAGTGGATAACTGGGTCTCAGAGGATACTGGGATGAGGGGTTGGGGGTCAAGTGAAGGGGGAGGGACAGGGATGGTATGGGGTGAAAGGGGAGGGAGGACAGGAAGGAAAAGGGGGAGGGGGGACTTTGCAGGAGGGGGGGAGGGGTAGAAGGGTGGGGATTGGGTGTGGGGGAGATTTGGCTGAGCATTTGAGTGGAGGCAGGGAGGGTTTGGGGTAGGAGGGTTTTCTATGCAGAGGAGGGTGGCAGGGTTGTCCTCCCCGCTGGTGTTACTGGGTAGCTGGTTGTGGTTCCCCCCCTCGCCTCTGGGGATGTTGTGTTGGGAGCTGTGAGTTCCTAGTTTTCCCCTCTCGCTCTGCGCCTCTTCCTTGCTTCTGCCGCCAGGGCTCTCTCTTCCCTCGTCATGTCCCTCTGGAGGAATACATTTTTTAATTCTCCCACATTTTGCAGGTAGCTCTTCCTTGTTAGAATCTTCTCCTTTGTGCTCTCGTTTGCAAACACAATCTTTAACACACGATCTCGGTCTTTGTTGTACCAGCCTAGCCTGAAAACCTTCTCAATTCTATGCTTAGCCCCTTCCATGTCTAGTGCCTTCAGTATTTCATTCACTGCCGCTTTGTTCTTATCATTCGACTATTTCCTATTAGAGCCTTCCAGCTCTTTAATACCCACAGCAACCACTGATCTTTCCAGCAGCTGGCTAGTGGAGCGTGCCGCTTCCTGTGAGGTGGCTGCTTTCATGGCCACCTCCATCATTGTGGACATTACATCAGAGTTTTTTTTTTAGCATTTCTGCAAATGTTGCTTTTATAGTGGCATTCTCTTCCAAAATACTATTACCACCTTCTCCCTGGGTGGTTATCCGAGTCTCAGCATCGATACTGTTCTCTTTGAGGGCTTTAATCTCCTCCTTAGCTGCTGTTAGCTCTCTTTTCAGGTTGCTTATTTCGTGCTATTTCGTGTGTGTGTGTGTGTGTGTGTGTGTGTGTGTGTGTGTGTGTGTGTGTGTGTGTGTGTGTGTGTGTGTGTGTGTGTGTTCTGTAAAAAATCTTTATTTGCTAAATTTAGGCAATAATTGTGTGTTAAGTCTCAAAACATATGAAAGAAAACTGAGTATATTAACTTAATTATAAATGAGATGAACGCCATTCAGTAGAAGAGTATTAATGATAGTTTATAATGTGGGATTACCAGAGGCTCGTGATGACCCAAGTTTAATAGCGCAGCTAGTCATGGGATTAACTCGTAAGTGTTTGGTTTAATGAAATTTATAAGAAGGATTTTGGGGAGAATTTCCTGATAAAACACACACACACACACACACGCCGCGCACACACACACAACACACACAACACACACACACACACACACACACGCCGCGCACACACACACCACACACACAACACACACACACACACGCCGCGCACACACACACAACACACACACACACACACACACACACACACACACACACACACACACACACACACACACGCCGCGCACACACACACCACACACACAACACACACACACGCCGCGCACACACACACCACACACACAACACACTCACACACGCACACACACACACACACACACACACACACACACACACACACACACACACACACACACAAACCTTACAAGATTGATTCAATTCTATGACCAGGCAACAATAATCAGGCAAGAAAGAGAAGGCTGGACAGACTGCATATTTCTGGATCGCAGAAAGCCTTTGATACAGTACCACATAAGAGTCTGGTGCATAAACTGGAGATGCAGGCAGGAGTGAAAGGGAAGGTACTCCACTGGATAAGGGAGTACCTAAACAGAAGAGAGCGAGTCATTGTGAGGGGTGAGGTCACGAAGTGGCGAGGTGTCACCAATGGAGTCCCACAGGGGTCAGTCCTTGGACCTATACTGTTTCTGATATATGTAAATAATCTCCCAGAAGGAAAAGACTCGTTCCTCTCAATGTTTGCTGATGATGCAAAGATTATGAAGAGGATTAAAAAGGAAGAAAGTAGTAGGCGGCTACAAGATAACCTATACAAACTGAATGAATGTTCCAACAAATAGCTACTAAAGTTCAACCCAAGTAAATGCAAGGTAATGAAACTAGGAGGAGGAACTGGGAGGCCAGACGCTGGATACCGAATGGGAGATGAAGTCCTTCATGAGACGAACAGAGAGAAAGATCTAAGGATTGATATCACACCAAACCTGTCTTCTGAAGCACACAACAAGTGAATAATATCGGCGGCATATGCGAGGCTGGCTAACATCAGAACAGCCTTCAGGAACCTGTGTAAGGAATTCTTCAGAACCTTGTATACCATATATGCAAGACCAATCCTGGAGTATGCAGCCCCAGCATGGAGCCCGTACCTTGTCAAGCACAAGACGAAGCTGGAAAAAGTTCAGAGGTATGCCACTAGACTAGTCCCAGAACTAAGAGGCATGAGTTACGAGGAAAGGCTGCGGGAAATGTACCTTACGACACTGGAAGACAGACGAGCCCGTGGAGACTTCACCACCACATACAAAATTCTCAGGGGAATTGACAGGGTAGACAAGGATAAACTGTTTAACACGGGTGGGACGCGAACAAGGGGGAGGGGGGCAGGTGGAAACTGAGTACCCACATGAGCCACAGGGACGTTAGAAAAAACTTTTACAGTGTCAGAGTAGTTAACAGGTGGAATGCATTAGGCAGTGATGTGGTGGAGGCTGACTCCATACACAGTTTACAATGTAGATATGAAAAAGCCCAGTAGGCTCAGGAACCTGTACACCTGTTGATTGACAGTTGAGAGGCGGGACCAAAGAGCCAGAGCTCAACCCCCGCAAGCACGAATAGGTGATTACACACACCCACACACACACACACACACACACACACACACACACACACACACACACACACACACACACACACACACACACACACACACACACACACACACACACACACACACACACACACACCCACACACACACACACACACACACACACAGAAGGGGAGACAGACAGACAAGCATGACATCTTTCTCAGCGCGATGGTTAAGTATATGAAAGAGAAGGTGTTAATACCGACCATCTGGGAACATAACAGCCACATACAAATAGTTTGAGATAACACTATGATATCCAGGAAAGATCATGAGGCAAGATAACAAAATATAAAGAGGCTAGTCAAATTGGTTTCCCGCTATCGAGAGCAGGAAGCCTGTAAGGCTTTTCCAGATCCCCCCCCCCCCGTCCCTAGCCTAGGACTGGCCCTACCACAGGAAGCTGTCCACAACAGCTGACTATCTCCCCAGCATTTGTTTATCACTAGGTGAATGTTAGCAGCCTGCGTAAAGTAACATGTCCTAAGGTCTCGTCCAGGTGGGTGGACGAGTGGGGTGGGTGGACGAGGTGGGTGGACGAGTGGGGTGGGTGGACGAGTGGGGTGGGTGGACGAGAGAGGTGGGTGGACGAGTGGGGTGGGTGGACGAGTGGGGTGGGTGGACGAGTGGGGTGGGTGGACGAGTGGGGTGGGTGGACGAGTGAGGTGGGTGGACGAGTGGGGTGGGTGGACGAGTGGGGTGGGTGGACGAATGGGGTGGGTGGACGAGTGAGGTGGGTGGACGAGTGGGGTGGGTGGACGAGTGGGGTGGGTGGACGAGTGGGGTGG
>NC_059617.1:750142-755142 GCF_020424385.1 Procambarus clarkii
CCTACCACCAAGTAACACAACACTGTGTTCCTACCACCAAGTAACACAACACGGTGTTCCTACCACCAAGTAACACAACACTGTGTTCCTACCACCAAGTAACACAACACTGTGTTCCTACTACCAAGTAACACAACACGGTGTTCCTACCACCAAGTAACACAACACGGTGTTCCTACCACCAAGTAACACAACACGGTGTTCCTCCCACCAAGTAACACAACACTGTGTTCCTACCACCAAGTAACACAACACGGTGTTCCTCCCACCAAGTAACACAACACGGTGTTCCTCCCACCAAGTAACACAACACGGTGTTCCTCCCACCAAGTAACACAACACGGTGTTCCTCCCACCAAGTAACACAACACGGTGTTCCTCCCACCAAGTAACACAACACGGTGTTCCTACCACCAAGTAACACAACACGGTGTTCCTACCACCAAGTAACACAACACTGTGTTCCTACCACCAAGTAACACAACACGGTGTTCCTACCACCAAGTAACACAACACGGTGTTCCTCCCACCAAGTAACACAACACGGTGTTCCTCCCACCAAGTAACACAACACGGTGTTCCTCCCACCAAGTAACACAACACGGTGTTCCTCCCACCAAGTAACACAACACGGTGTTCCTCCCACCAAGTAACACAACACGGTGTTCCTCCCACCAAGTAACACAACACGGTGTTCCTCCCACCAAGTAACACAACACGGTGTTCCTACCACCAAGTAACACAACACGGTGTTCCTCCCACCAAGTAACACAACACGGTGTTCCTACCACCAAGTAACACAACACTGTGTTTCTACCACCAAGTAACACAACACGGTGTTCCTACCACCAAGTAACACAACACAACCTCCGCCGTGGCCTCCGCCGTGGTCCCCGCCGTGGCCCCCGCCGTGGCCCCCGCCGTGGCCCAGCGCACCAATTGCTGTAAATTAATTTATAGAAACACCGCGAGTGTTGCCGTCCGCCACTGTGGGTGATGGCCAGGCGGAGCCCTAGTCCTTAACGGGGTCCAGACCACCACCTTTGTTGGCCCTGTCCACGTGTCTGTGGCCCCGCTAGTGTGGCCCCGCGAGTGTGGCCCCACTAGTGTGGCCCCACTAGTGTGGCCCCGCTAGTGTGGCCCCGTTAGTGTGGCCCCAATAGTGTGGCCCCGTTAGTGTGGCCCCGCTAGTGTGGCCCCGCTAGTGTGGCCCCGCTAGTGTGGCCCCACTAGTGTGGCCCCGCTAGTGTGGCCCCACTAGTGTGGCCCCGCTAGTGTGGCCCCACTAGTGTGGCCCCCCGCTAGTGTGGCCCCACTAGTGTGGCCCCGCTAGTGTGGCCCCGCTAGTGTGGCCCCGCTAGTGTGGCCCCCAATAGTGTGGCCCCCAATAGTGTGGCCTCCAATAGTGTGGCCCCCAATAGTGTGGCCCCCAATTGTGTGGCCCCCAATAGTGTGGCCCCCAATAGTGTGGCCCCCAATTGTGTGGCCCCCAATAGTGTGGCCCCCAATAGTGTGGCCCCCAATAGTGTGGCCCCCCAATAGTGTGGCCCCCCAATAGTGTGGCCCCCCAATAGTGTGGCCCCCAATAGTGTGGCCCCCAATAGTGTGGCCGAGTCTGTTGCTCCACCTCCAACTACACATCTATATTTAGTCAAGAATTTCCCTGTGAGAGGTGAAAACCAGCGAGCAGAAGCCCTGGAACAGAACACATAACATCTCCCGCCAACGCTGACACATAACAAGATGGCCGTCAGCTGATGGAAAATGGTAAACAAGGAATGGCGACCAAGGAGGAATGTTACAGTGGAGCTGTGAAAGTGGTGACAGTTTAAACATGAAGGTGTGTACTTCAGGCAGCTCATATTCCCAGCCCCGGAGACAACGCTCCGTTAGAGGCAAGAATACGTACAAGTTCGTTATTACCTGCTAACGTCTGCCTCAGTAACGTCCTCCGCCGAGTGGAGGCGCTGTGATAACCATCTCAACTACCCGTATGACATAACAAGCTATCTTGAGGTGATTTCGGGGCTTCGACCAGGCCTCCTGTTTGTTACACCCCCCCCCCCACCCCCAACCCCAGGAAGCAGCCCGTAGCAGCTGTCTTAACTCCCTAGTACTTATTTACTTCTAGGTGAACAGATGCATCAGGGTGAAAGAAACTCTGGCAATTTGTTTTCGCCTTTGTTTCTGTTAAATACTCGTCAATTCTGCATATATGATGAAAATGGATTAATTAAAAAGATATTTTTTACGATAATAAATTATCGGGTCAAGAGTTCGAGGTCCTTCATGCCAGCAGGTCTGTGGGGTCCAAGAGTGGGACACTATACAAAAAAAAGGCTGTACCCCAGCTCCACTACCCCGGGGTAAGGCTGTACCCTAGCTCCACTACCCCGGGGTAAGGCTGTACCCCAGCTCCACTACCCCGGGGTAAGGCTGTACCCCAGCTCCACTACCCCGGGGTAAGGCTGTACCCCAGCTCCACTACCCCGGGGTAAGGCTGTACCCCAGCTCCACTACCCCGGGGTAAGGCTGTACTCCAGCTCCACTACCCCGGGGTAAGGCTGTACCCCAGCTCCACTACCCCGGGGTAAGGCTGTACCCCAGCTCCACTACCCGGGGTAAGGCTGTACCCCAGCTCCACTACCCCGGGGTAAGGCTGTACCCCAGTTCCACTACCCCGGGGTAAGGCTGTACCCCAGTTCCACTACCCCGGGGTAAGGCTGTACCTCAGCTCCACTACCCTGGGGTAAGGCTGTACCCCAGCTCCACTACCCCGGGGTAAGGCTGTACCCCAGCTCCACTACCCGGGGTAAGGCTGTACCCCAGCTCCACTACCCCGGGGTAAGGCTGTACCCCAGCTCCACTACCCCGGGGTAAGGCTGTACCCCAGCTCCACTACCCCGGGGTAAGGCTGTACCCCAGTTCCACTACCCCAAGGTAAGGCTGTACCCCAGCTCCACTACCCCGGGGTAAGGCTGTACCCCAGCTCCACTACCCCGGGGTAAGGCTGTACCCCAGCTCCACTACCCCGGGGTAAGGCTGTACCCCAGCTCCACTACCCCGGGGTAAGGCTGTACCCCAGTTCCACTACCCCGGGGTAAGGCTGTACCCCAGCTCCACTACCCCGGGGTAAGGCTGTACCCCAGTTCCACTACCCCGGGGTAAGGCTGTACCCCAGCTCCACTACCCCGGGGTAAGGCTGTACCCCAGCTCCACTACCCGGGGTAAGGCTGTACCTCAGCTCCACTACCCCGGGGTAAGGCTGTACCCCAGCTCCACTACCCCGGGGTAAGGCTGTACCCCAGCTCCACTACCCCGGGTAAGGCTGTACCCCAGCTCCACTACCCCGGGGTAAGGCTGTACCCCAGCTCCACTACCCCGGGGTAAGGCTGTACCCCAGCTCCACTACCCCGGGTAAGGCTGTACCCCAGCTCCACTACCCCGGGGTAAGGCTGTACCCCAGCTCCACTACCCCGGGGTAAGGCTGTACCTCACTCCACTACCCCGGGGTAAGGCTGTACCCCAGCTCCACTACCCCGGGGTAAGGCTGTACCCCAGTTCCACTACCCCGGGGTAAGGCTGTACCCCAGCTCCACTACCCCGGGTAAGGCTGTACCCCAGCTCCACTACCCCGGGTAAGGCTGTACCCCAGCTCCACTACCCCGGGGTAAGGCTGTACCCCAGTTCCTGTACCCCGGGGTAAGGCTGTACCCCAGTTCCTGTACCCCGGGGTAAGGCTGTACCCCAGCTCTACTACCCCGGGTAAGGCTGTACCCCAGCTCCACTACCCCGGGGTAAGGCTGTACCCCAGCTCCACTACCCCGGGTAAGGCTGTACCCCAGTTCCTGTACCCCGGGGTAAGGCTGTACCCCAGTTCCTGTACCCCGGAGTAAGGCTGTACCCCAGCTCCACTACCCCGGGGTAAGGCTGTACCCCAGCTCCACTACCCCGGGGTAAGGCTGTACCCCAGCTCCACTACCCCGGGGTAAGGCTGTACCCCAGTTCCTGTACCCCGGGGTAAGGCTGTACCCCAGTTCCTGTACCCCGGGGTAAGGCTGTACCCCAGCTCCACTACCCCGGGGTAAGGCTGTACCCCAGCTCCACTACCCCGGGGTAAGGCTGTACCCCAGCTCCACTACCCCGGGTAAGGCTGTACCCAGTTCCTGTACCCCGGGGTAAGGCTGTACCCCAGTTCCTGTACCCCGGGGTAAGGCTGTACCCCAGCTCCACTACCCCGGGGTAAGGCTGTACCCCAGTTCCTGTACCCCGGGGTAAGGCTGTACCCCAGTTCCTGTACCCCGGGGTAAGGCTGTACCCCAGTTCCTGTACCCCGGGGTAAGGCTGTACCCCAGTTCCTGTACCCCGGGGTAAGGCTGTACCCCAGTTCCTGTACCCCGGGGTAAGGCTGTACCCCAGTTCCACTACCCCGGGGTAAGACTGAACCCCAGTTCCACTACCCAGGAGTAAGACTGAACCCCAGTTCCCCTACCCCGGGGTAAGACTGTACCCCAGTTCCACTACCCCGGGGTAAGACTGAACCCCAGTTCCACTACCCCGGAGTAAGACTAAACCCCAGTTCCACTACCCCGGGGTAAGACTGAACCCCAGTTCCTCTGCCCCGGGGTAAGACTGTACCCCAGTTCCACTACCCCGGGGTAAGACTGTACCCCAGTTCCTCTACCCCGGGGTTAGACTGTACCCCAGTTCCTCTGTCCCGGGGTTAGACTGTACCCCAGTTCCTCTACCCCGGGGTTAGACTGTACCCCAGTTCCTCTGCCCCGGGGTTAGACTGTACCCCAGTTCCTCTACCCCGGGGTAAGACTGTACTCCAGTTCCTCTGCCCCGGGGTAAGACTGTACCCCAGTTCCTCTGTCCCGGGGTTAGACTGTACCCCAGTTCCTCTACCCCGGGGTTAGACTGTACCCCAGTTCCTCTACCCCGGGGTTAGACTGTACCCCAGTTCCTCTACCCCGGGGTAAGACTCTACTCCAGTTCCT
>NC_059617.1:762642-832642 GCF_020424385.1 Procambarus clarkii
TTAAACGCCTAGAAAGAGATGTTGTTGTCTTGCCTATATACTGGGTTTTTTGGAGCTTACAGTCCCCAAGAGGGTATTTGAAGGCATAGACGACGTTGGTCTCTTTTAAAGCGTTCTGTTTTGTGTCTGGAGAGTTTCTCATGAGTAGGCTGGCCGTTTTTCTGGTTTTATAGTAAATTGTCAGTTGTATCCTCTGATTTTTGTCTGTAGGGATAACGTTTCTATTAACAATATCTTTCAGGACCATTTCCTCCGTTTTATGAGCTGTGGAAAAGAAGTTCCTGTAAAATAGTCTAATAGGGGGTATAGGTGTTGTGTTTGTTGTCTCTTCAGAGGTTGCATGGCGTTTCACTTTCCTTCTTATGATGTCTTCGACGAAACCATTGGAGAAGCCATTGTTGACTAGGACCTGCCTTACCCTACAGAGTTCTTCGTCGACTTGCTTCCATTCTGAGCTGTGGCTGAGAGCACGGTCGACATATGCGTTAACAACACTCCTCTTGTACCTATCTGGGCAGTCACTTTTGGCATTTAGGCACTTTTCCATGACTGTTACATCTAGAAAGGGCAGCTTCCCATCCTTTTCCATCTCGTAAGTGAAACGCAGCACGGAACTCCGCTCAAATGCCTCCTTCAGCTCCTGCAGATGTCTGACATCAGGTACCTGTGTAAAAATGTCGTCAACATACCTGCAGTATATGGCCGGTTTCAAGTTCATGTCGACTAAGACTTTTTGCTCGATGGTGCCCATGTAGAAGTTTGCAAACAGGACACCTAGGGAAGAGAACCCATGGCGACCCCATCTACTTGCTTATACATGTGCCCATCCGGGCTCAAGAAGGGTGCCTCTTTAGTACAAGCTTGGAGTAGCTTCCTTAGGATATTTTCTGGTATGTCAAGAGGAGTACAGGCTGGATCACGATACACTCTGTCGGCTATCATCCCGATTGTCTCGTCCACTGGTACGTTGGTGAACAGCGATTCTACGTCCAACGAGGCTCTTATCCCTGTGGCCCGTGTGCCCCGCAGTAAGTCAACAAATTCCTTTGGCGACTTCAGGCTGAAGGCGCAAGGGACATAAGGAGTCAGCAGGCCATTGAGTCGCTTCGCTAGTCTGTACGTGGATGTGGGTATCTGGCTAATGATTGGCCGAAGTGGGTTTCCAGGCTTGTGTGTCTTGACATTTCCATACGCATATCCAGGTTTATATTCCCCAATAATCTTTGGCAGGTGGAGTCCTGATTTCTTGGCGTTCACAGTTTCGATTAGTTTGTTGACCTTTGCTTTCAATTCGGCTGTAGTGTCCTTCGTTACCCTTTGGAATTTAGTTTGGTCAGAGAGTATGAGGTTCATTTTCGCCAGATATTCGTCTTTTTTAAGAATGACATATATTGGCGACTTGTCACCTCTCCTGACAACTATCTCCTTGTTCTCACGAAGGCTTTTGGCTGCCGCTTTGAGCTCAGGGGACAGTATGGTGCTTCTGTAATTGCCTCGATTCTTTCCTCCTTCCGCAATAAGTTCTGCTTGTAAGGTATCTTTGGTAGTGACCTTCTTTTGTGTCTCGAGGTCGAATATGTCGTCCAACAGAATTTCCAACTCTACTTTCCGGGCCATCTCACTCGGTCTGGACATAACGTGACAGTTTATGCCCAGATTTAGGAGAGTGACTTGGTCCTCAGTGAGGTTAATTCCTGCAAGGTTCAGGAAGCCATCTCTTGGTCGTGGAATTGCCATAGGTCCTCCATATAACGTTGTTAGTTTCTTGATAATCCTTGTTTCAGTGCTGAGGTGATGTCGGTCTGTGAGGATGTCGAGGTGTTGTTCAATGCGGGTACGGATACTTTCGTCGATATTGCTATTTCTCCACTCGTTCGTAGCATGAAGTAGTTGCGTTTTCTTGTCTTTGATTTCATTCTCTGCCTTGTATATATGATCACGAATCAGATCCTGGCGATATTTTATCGTGAAGGCTTGATTCCTTGCTGCTGGGTCGTGCGTTTTAATATTAGTATATTTTGGTAGCAGTCTTTCCTGTAGACATATATTATTAAATATGACCGAAAAAGTAAAATTAATAATTCTAACACGAATTTTCTCAATCTTTCGTACATTTCTTTTCACTGTTGGTGGTAATTCAAAAATCAATTCTCCAAAATTCATTTTTATTTCTAGTCTGACGCGACACTTGAGCGTGAATTTTGAGTTTTAGAGAATTGATTTTTGAATTACCACCAACAGTGAAAAGAAATGTACGAAAGATTGAAAAAATTCGTGTTAGAATTATTAATCTTACTTTTTCGGTCATATTTAACAATATATGTCTACAGGAAAGATTGCTACCAAAATATACTAATATATATATATATATATATATATATATATATGTCGTACCTAGTAGCCAGAACGCACTTTTTGGCCTACTATGCAAGGCCCAATTTGCCTAATAAGCCAAGTTTTCCTGAATTAATATATTTTCTCAATTTTTTTTCTTAAGAAATGATAAAGCTACCCATTTCATTATGTATTAGGTCAAATTTTTTTTATTGGAGTTAAAATTAACGTAGATATATGATCGAACCTAACCGACCCTACCTAACCTAACCTAGCCTATCTTTATAGGTTAGGTTAGGTTAGGTAGCCGAGAAAGGTAGGTTAGGTTAGGTTAGGTAGGTTAGGTAGTCAAAACACAATTAATTCATGAAAACTTGGCTTATTAGGCAAATCGGGCCTTGCATAGTAGGCTGAGAAGTGCGTTCTGGCTACTAGGTACGACATATATATATATATATATATATATATATATATATATATATGTCGTACCTAATAGCCAGAACGCACTTCTCAGCCTACTATTCAAGGCCCGATTTGCCTAATAAGCCAAGTTTTCATGAATTAATGTTTTTTCGTCTACCTAACCTACCTAACCTAACCTAACCTAGCTTTTTTTGGCTACCTAACCTAACCTTACCTATAAATATAGGTTAGGTTAGGTTAGGTAGGGTTGGTTAGGTTCGGTCATATATCTACGTTAATTTTAACTCCAATAAAAAAAAATTGACCTCATACATAGAGAAAAGGGTAGCTTTATCATTTCATAAGAAAAAAAATTATAGTAAATATAATAATTCAGGAAAACTTGGCTTATTAGGCAAATCGGGCCTTGAATAGTAGGCTGATAAGTGAGTTCTGGCTACTAGGTACGACATATATATATATATATATATATATATATATATATATATATATATATATATATATATATATATATATGATATATAATCATATATATATATATTTTTTTTTTTTTTTGACGCTAGTTACACAGTTATTAATGTTTATATATATATATATATATATATAATAACGAGTATATATTATATATATATATATATTATGTTATTATATATATATATATATATATAATATATATATATATATATATATATATATATATATATATATAATTAGTATATTTTGGGAGGTTTCATATCCTATTTATGATTAGGAAAAGGATTCGTCCAGTCATTTATCATAACCCTCGGACATCTTCCCTCATTATGAGAGGTAACATGTGTGCCGCCTCTGACAACCTGAGGTGGACTGATGTTGTGTAGCAACACAAGTGCGGCTCTGGACACTGTCCGCTCCTAAATGTGCGCCACAAGTGCGGCTCTGGACACTGTCCGCTCCTAAATGTGCGCCACAAGTGCGGCTCTGGACACTGTCCGCTCCTAAATGTGCGCCACATTGACCATACCACGAACACACTGAACACACGTCTTACACTTCATTTACAAGATGGAGGTGTTAAGTAACACCATTCTCAACACCACAACACCATCCTGAATCACCAAGACACTGAAAGATACGACAATAATCACATGCACCGACGACCGTCGGAGGCTTCGTACGCTTGAGGCTGTGTTCATTCGGGAGCTGACACCAGTAATCAACTTCCAGAGGAATTCGACTTCGAGCATACAGATTTCCTACATATACCCAGAGGGAAGATGTAAGACCTGGCGGACAACTAGAAGCCGGAATCGGGCAATAATCACCTCACCTTTGGTCACTGAGCTGCTTCGGCGCTCCCTACGACTAAAAAGGTTTGGTTAATCGTAGAGTGAGGTGTACTCACACACTTATAAATGTCTGCATTTCTCCTTGTAAGCTCAGTATATCTGTGTTAGTACAACAGTGAACTCCTGAAGATGTCACATTGTTGACGAACCGTCGAA
This sequence comes from Procambarus clarkii, assembly GCF_020424385.1. Taxonomy (NCBI): domain Eukaryota; kingdom Metazoa; phylum Arthropoda; class Malacostraca; order Decapoda; family Cambaridae; genus Procambarus; species Procambarus clarkii. The sequence continues at coordinate 766,884 of NC_059617.1, forward strand.
CAATAAGCGTGTAAAGATTAAGTGATCTAGTGTGTGTTAACCCTCCAGATGGTGGGAGATATTTGCGTAGAATGGAAAATATCCGCAAGAAAATTAACAAGTCACAATGTAATTGTGTTTAAGTTTTCCACAGTACAAAACCGTGAACGGCCAGCTAGCAATGGCGTCGGCAGCGAGTCTCCGGGAAGGTGGTGAAGGAGAGGGGAGGTGGTGAAAGTGTGTGTGTGTGTTATTAAGATTCTAAGCTGATAAAAATCAGTTCAAATCATCGCGGTTTTGTGAAAAAGAACAAATCAACACTCCAGGACAGAGAATATCTTGTTTGAAAAGAAACAATACCGATTTCGTCTATAATTGATTATTTTTATTATTTTGTGAGGACCGTATTACTGACCAGGTCACTTAGAGTCCTACCTTGAAGGGTGAGGCTATACCCCGTGGGCAGTGCCACAAGGGGGCACCTTAGAAGGTGTACTGAGCCTGACATTGACATGTACTGAGCCATAGACCAAATCGCTCAACTAGGTGTTAGGTATCCCTGATTCCACCTGCAGGAATAATTTTATGATCTCTGTTGGAGGTGAATGAATTTCTCAAGGACTAAGAGTGTCTTACGAGTTAGGTAGGGCAGTTATCGGTCCTCACTACGTAGAGACGTCATGGGGAAGTTAAAGTGAAAGAGGCAATGGCAGGCTACTTTCAGATAACGAGGAGAGACAGTGGACCGAGGTGCAGCAGGCACAGAAGAGAGCTATCGAGGCTTCACCACGTGCTTCTTCCTACCAGCAAGACACCAGACACAATGGACCTAGAGATGACCAATGTACAGACAATGTAGATGAGAGACAATGTACCTCTCTCTCCACAGCCCAGCCACAGGACAACAATATGAGACAGGAGAGGACACCATCAGCCTCACACCAGACGTCGCCAGACTCTGCACATCTTCCAAAATTCAAGATAATGCAGACAGACCACTTTCCTACAGCATATGGAGTAGTAACGGCAATGGAAAAGGAACACCAGCTCAAGCTTTCCATCACAGTCAACCTGAAAGGAGAAATTATGATGACACCATAAGACCAACAGACTGCAAATTACTTGGAAAAAGTAAGAGTCCTGCAAGGGAAACCTGTATGTTTGGAAAAGCAGGATCTTCAGAAAGACGCATACGAGTCGTGCTTTGGGATACCCAGTCGACTTTCCCCTGGATCCAGTACTTGAACACAAGCAAATCCTGAATGTGAAACGATGCCACACAAAAGTAGACAAGGCAGCGACACGTCAGGTTCTGGTGACCGTCATGGAACATGTGCCAGAAACATTCAGTCTTGGAAATTGGGGAATATACTGACAGAGACCATACGTCCCGGGACCCCTGCGCTGCTTCAGGTGTCAGAAATACGGACACCATTAATCACGCTGCACTGGACAGGAGAGATGTGGAGTGTGCAGCCTGAGACATCCAACCAAAGACTGTATAGCCAAGCACAAGACAAACCAGACCACAACAGCCAAATGTCCAAATTGTGGAGGCAAACATCATGCCTGGAGCACAACCTGCTCTGCACGGAAAGATAATGTTCAGACAGCTCAGGCCAGGATAAATTCACAGACCAGCACTACATACACCAACACCAACGTCTGGAACACTCATGCTCAGCCACTGCAGAGACCCACTCTCACAGAACAAAATTCTCCGAATCTATCAAAGCCAAATCGGAAAACACAAAAATGCTGCTATCGAGGTAGCAAAAATGCTGCCGATACAACAAAAGCAGAAAAGCAAAAAAGCAGTCACCTTCGGAATCAACACAACAAATATACAGTTTAACGGAGGTCCAGCTGAATAACACTGTGAAGATAATGACAGAGACCATTATCAATTGTCTACAGATGACGCAGAACGCCTCACAGCAACACACAAGAAATCACTTGTGTAATAATGGACAAGATCGTTTAACAGACCACAGTTACACAAGAAGTAGACAGTCTGAGACAAGACGGAGCACAAGAGGACAAACAACGCAACATGGACATACAGACTACCAACAACAGTCAGGAAGTCAACACACCAGAACATCAACATTCACAAAAGCAACTGCAAGAAGCAGTAACCACCCAAGATCTACTGAATCTTACAACACAAGAGACAAACATCAACAGCCAATGCAGTATGACATGTAACAACACCAACAAAGAACAGCAGAGATGCACAGGTTCCCACAACAAAAGAGGTGAGCAAGAACAATCAATGCAGCCCAATATGCAGCAACATCAATAAAGAAATACTGGATGGCAGAGACGCACAGATTCCGACAGCACAAGAAACGGCCGCGAGCAATCAGTGCAGTTCGATGTGCAGATATACCAAGAGCAAAGTGATGGACAACAGGGATACACAGATTCCAACAATGCCGGGGATGACCACGAGCAATCAGTGTGGTCTGATTTGCAGCGACACGACTTGCGCGGTGGAGAATATAGACGTCGATTGCGAAGAGGAGTACTACTGGAACAGGCAACACCAACCGAAACCGTCGTCTGGCCATTACGAATACTGCAAGAGAACATACAAGGCCTTGGAAATAAAAACCACACTTCAGGAAGCTGCAATCAGCACGAAAGCTGATATAATCGTTTTGGAAGAAACTTTTTCCAACCCACGAAGTTCTTCAGATTAGCTGGATATCAGCACTATGTTATACAGTATGAGCAGGGAGACAAAGAGGGTTAATGACCCTAGTCAGGAACACCATACCCAGCAAGAAAATAGACCCAGTGTCATGTGGGGATGGAGCAGTAACAGTGAATATGGTTAATATTGAGCTCCTCATATACAACGTCTACAAGCCCCCTAGACGTAAACTAGACGCAGAGGCAGTGCTTGCCTTGGCCATGCACGATAATGTAATTATTGCTGGGGACTTTAATTCTCTTCATCAAGAGTATGGTGCAACTGGGCCAGCCAATGCAGATGGACGCCATCTAGCTGCAGCACTGCGAGAAGTGCCTGAGATGACACTTCTCAACACTGGGGAACCCACTCACATTCAAGGAGGTTCCCTTGATCTTATAATAATCTCAACAGTACTCAAGCATCAGGCGAAGTGGGAGGTAGACCCGGTGATCACCAGTGACCACTATGCTACTGTCACAACACTAAACATATAACGTCCTCCTACACCACCTGCACAACCTGGGTGGAATTTAAAAATGGTCAACTGGAATATACATACCAATAGGAACATGAAAAATGTTATGCAACATACACGCCACCTGAGGATTTGAACATTCACGAGACCAATCTGCAGGAAGCCATTGCAGCTGCTGCAAACAAAGCTATTCCAACCATTATGCGAGGAAACACAAAACGAAAGAGTTAGTGGTGCTATAGTGATGAAGTTAAAGAACAAAACCACAGAGTCAACATCTTCAGAAAACATCTAGAAAGAAACCACGCACCAGAAGGAAGAACTCTGCTAAGAGCGGTGATATCTGAAGCAAGACGAGTTTCTAGAGAGGTAAAGGAGGCAAGATGTTTGAGTGGTGTCAAACTCTAACTGAACATAGTAGTCTTGGCAAGCAAGTAAGTAATTATCAAAAGAAGGCACCAAACCGGGAAGGCTATGTAGCACCATCAAATGTGTGGAATAGTCAGAGGGCGCTAAATATCACCAAGGATGCCAATACAAGAACAAAAATGCATAAGGCGAATGATATCAAAAGTATCCGAATCACCAAGAATTCTATTAAGGGAAAGGCGACCGCGAGGGGAGGTCGGAAAGCAAGACACACGCTCGTCCTGGAAGTCAGGACATTCAAGAAGGACATGCACGACCGTAAGAGGGACAATGCAATTAGGACAATAAGGAGCAGGGCGGCGCTCCATCAAGTGACCATGGGTTAAGCGAGTATGGCCAATACGCAACCTCGCCAGAGCTGTTTCCCATCGCCGGTTATGGTGGTAGGAGGACGGCCACGAGGAGACACAACATTTAAGAGTATTTAGTTTGTTACCAGTAACAGACGACCAAGAAGCCTACCAACGAGTAAGGATGGAGGAATGGATAACGGGGTAAAAGTCGGAATATGGAATACCTTTACGAGAGATGGGACAAGAGCGGACAGCTTCCACACCAATATGGCTGGGAACCCAACAAAACTCAACCGACTTAAGTTTACTGTGAACAAGAAACAGCCAATGCTGGATCTCTGACAACTACTGGATGAACCGGATTAAAGGACCCGAGAGCCATGAGGGCACTACGAGAGTCAACAACAACTACAAAGGAAGACTGACAATGAGAAAGCAGGAGACGAAGAGCATAGAGAATAGCATAAAGCTCCGCTGTAAAGATTCTAGTCTCCGGAGGTAAGCGACACATATAAGTGCGATCAGGAAAAACAACAGAGTAGCCAACACCGTCCGCAGACTTAGACCCATATGTGAAGACAGAAACGGAGCGGGAGTGAGAAGAAAAGTGCTCAAGGAAAAGGCGTTTTAGAACCGAAGGAGGGGTAAAAGCTTTAGAGATGCGGGTCAAGGATGTACAAAACTGCAGAAGAGGGACTCTCCACGGGGGCAAAGAAGGAACAACACGAGGAGAAACATTAGAAACACGAACGGAAAGAGAATCCTGTAAGCGAGATAACCGGACAGAAAGAGGGAGGTGGTGAAGAGTAACAGGAACCGGAACTTTTACCCCGCAGGAGGGGTAAGAGTTAAAGCACGACAGAGGCGAGAGGAAGGATGTTGTAAGGACCGCACAAGATAGTGAAGACAGTAGCGATCAAGGTGGTCCTGGAGAGACAGGAAGCCAGTGTCAACATACAAGCTAAGGACGGGAGTCGAACGAAAGGTACCAGAACTGAGGCGCACCCCAGTTTGGTGCAAAGCATCAAAACGGCGAAGAGTAGAGGGAGAAGCAGATGAGTAAGCAGGGCAACCATAATCGAGCTTAGACAGGACGAGAGAGGAATGTACAGCAAGGAGAGTGCGCCTATCTGCCCCCCAAGAAGTATGGGACAAGACCCGAAGGAGGGTAAGGGCCTTAGAGCACTCAACACGGAGGTAAGAGATATGGGGAGACCAAGACAAACGAGTGTCAAGGAATAACCCCAAAAGCTTCGTGGAATCTTTGTACACAAGGGGATGACCATAAAGTGACAAAGAGGGACGAAGAACGACCCGTTTCCGAGTAAAAGACATGGCACAAGTCTTAGAAGTAGAGAACTTGAAGCCATGAACGGTGGCCCAAGACGACACGGCATCAATCGCAAGTTGAAGCCGCCGTTGAAGGAGAGGCGAATCATCACCCTGACAGCAAAGGGTAAGATCATCGACATAGCGGAGAAGACACCCGAAGGAAGAGAGGAAGGAAGACCATTGAGTGCAACCAGAAAAAGAGTAGTGCTCAGAACACTACCTTGGGGCACACCTTCGTACTGCTGAAAGGGGCAGAGAGCGCGGTACCAAGGCGCACCTGAAAGGAACGACGAGAGAGGAAGCAGCGGAGAAAGAGAGGGAGATGACCACGAAGGTCAAAAGAATGAAGCTGGGATAGAATATGATATCGCCAAGTGGTGTCGTAAGCCTTTTCCAGGTCAAAAAGGACGGCAACAACGGAGGTCTTCGCAGCAAAAGCAGTACAAATATAGACCTCCAAGTTCACCAGGACATCTGTCGTGCTGCGGCACTTGCAGAAACCAAATTTAGAAGGGGAGAGGAGGTGATGGTGTTCCAGGAACCACATCAGACGAACGTTAACCATACGTTCAAAGAGTTTGCAGACAACTTGTGAGGGCAATAGGGCGAAAGTCCTTAGGGGAAGTTCCCAGAGACCCTGGTTTGCAAACAGAGAGGACAACGGCATCGAGCCAGTCCTCAGGGACTGACGACGACTCCCAGATCCGATTATACAGTCAGTAAATACTGAGACGTGCATGGAGGAAGATGGCGAAGCATCTCATAATGAAAACCATCGGAGCCCGCCACCGTAGAACCGCAGAGGGCCAGGGAAAACTGAAGTTCAGAGAGAGAGAGAAGGGATCGTTATAGGAAAGTCGAAGACGAGTGCAGAAATCTAAAGGACGAGACTCAACGACAGGCTTACGAAGAAGGAAAGATTGGGGAAGGTGAAGACCAGAGCTAACAGAAGAAAAGTGGGAACCCAGTTCGGTAGCGACCTGCAACGGGTCCGCCACAAGAGTACCACAGAGGTGAAGGACTGGTGAAACATTGGGAACGAACTTACCTGCTATCTTGTGGATACGCTTCCAGATCTGTGGCAGGGGAGTTTCGGACGTAATTGTTGAGACATAAGATGCCCAACATTCACGTTTAGCCGTACGGATGGCCCTACGGGCCACCTCACTCGCTTTCCGAAAGAAAAGAAAAGAATCGGCCGTCTGCTGACGGCGGTGTCTCTTCCAGGCTGCACGCTTACAGCGGACAGCCCGAGCACAGTCTGCATTCCACCAGGGAACGCACTTCCGCGGACCCCGAGAGGAAGAGCGAGGAATAGAGCGGAGGGCAGCGTTGAAGACAGTGTCATGAAAAAGGAGGAGAGCGCGAGGGAGAGGCAGAATGGAGAGGTCAGAGAGAGCAGCACTGAGGGTAAATAGGTTCCAGTCCGCTTTAGCAAACTGCCACCTAGGGAAAGAGAGGGAAGGACGCAAAGAGAAAAATGAAACAAGGATGGGGAAATGGTCACTGCCATGGAGGTCATCAAGAACCTGCCACGTGAAATCTAAGTAAAGAGAAGAAGAGCAAAGAGAAAGATCAAGATGGGAAAGTGTGCGAGTCTGAGAGTCCAAATGAGTGGGCTCACCAGAATTCAGAAAAGACAGGGAAGAAGAGAGGATAAACGGCTCAAAAAGGCGACCTTGGGTATTCGTCAGAACGTCACCCCAAAGAGAATGACGACAATTGAAATCACCCAGCAGGAGCACAGGCTCCGGCAAGAAGTCTAGGAGGTGTTTCAGATTAGGAAGAGAAAGCGGGACACTCGAGGGGAGATAAATGGAACAACTGTGTACCATTTCCCCACAAAGATACGAGCAGCAGAACAATGGAGAGGCAAGGGAAAAAGTAAGGGGACAAAGGGAACATCAGAGCTAATCAAGAGAGCAGAAGAATTATGAGCCCCAGCAACAGCTGGGGAGGGGGGGGAGAGAAAGGAATAGCCACGGAAACGACCAGGACGAGCACCAAGCATCGGCTCCTGGAGACAGACACAAAGGGGCGAAAACCGCGAAATCAGAAGTTGGAGTTCGAGGAAATTGGCGTAATAACCTCGAACGTTCCATTGAAGAATGGACAACGACGAGAAGAGAAAGGACAACAACAGAGAACAAGGAAGAAACAAAGGCGAAAGAGCAATATAGCACGTTAAAGAATAACCGGGTCGGGATCTGGGTCAGCAAAGTCAAGGTTAGGGGGCATAGGTAAACTGAGCAAAGACGGACGGAAGGAAGCGGGAGAACAGACCAGAGGTGGGCAGGTGGGGTCCAGAGGAGGAGGGAGGAGCAGTCAAGGACAGCAGCAGGAAGAGGGGAAGTAGAAAAAGAGGGGGAGCGCACCTCAGCAAGGGCAGCAACCGAGAGGGAAGCGGGGGGCCAAAGAAACCTCCATAGCAGGAACAGGGGGCGCAACCACCGAAATGGGAGGGGAAGGAGTGATAGAGTCAATAGAAGGGGCCGAGGAAGAAAGCGAAACCTCCTTACCCGCCGGGGAGGAGAAGGAAGGAGAGGAGCCAGGCTTACGCTTCTGACGTATAGAGACAGGTGTCCCAGCAACTACGTACTGGACAACAGACTCTAGTGTCTCAACAGGAGAAGCTGAACAAGAGCACACACGACGGCCGTTTGGAGAGCGATGGACATCAGCCCACACCAACAGGCGGTGGGGAGAGTCAAGAGACAGAGGGGAAGGATGGGAAGGAGGAATAGAGGGAGACGAGGGAGAAGACACAGGAGACAAGACAGACCGGGTAGAAAGGAGTGGAACCCCAGACAGAGGACCAGGAGGTGGATCCTTCGGGACAGAACTCAAAGGAACATAGGAGGGGGCAGTGGGCGTATCAGGGTTCAAGGCCTGGAAACGGTTGCGAGTCTGAGAAAGGTGGGAAGGACGAGGAGAGGAAGAGCGCAACACACAAGCATAAGAGATATTAGCATAACGCCTCGCCTCAGGAAAAGATAAACGCTCCCGGTGCTTGAAGTTGAGGACGGCTGCCTCAAGCTTGTAATGGACACACGCACGGGAGAAGGTAGGATGGGCCTCACCGCAGTTGAGGCAACGAGCCTGGGGAGAAGTGCACTCCGACTGAGAGTGACCTTCTCCACCACACAAAGGACAGAGAGAGAGACAGTCCCGGAGCAGCGGAGGGCACCATGCCCAAACCTCCAGCACTTGTTGCAGAGCCGAGGAGAAGGAATGTACTCCTGGACAGAGCACCTGGCACCAGCAAGAATGACAGAGGATGGAAGGGTCCTACCATCAAAGGTGATCTTCACAACCCGAAGGGGTTGACGGCGACGACCACGAGGGGGACGAGTAAACGTGTCCACCTGAAGAATAGAATGGCCCTGGGAATCAAGGATATATCGAATATCTTCGTGGCAGTCTCGCAGATCCCGAACACCGGTCGCAACATGGGGCGGGAGCAGAATAGTGCCAACACTGGCATTCAACTGAGCGTTCTTTAAGACCCGAACAGGGGTCTCGCCAAGGCAAGATAAGGCAGCCAAACGGGAAGCTGCATCCTGAGGAGCAGCAGCAATGACACGTGTACCAATACGAGTGGGGTTGAAGGTAACAGAGGCATCCACGGAATCAATGAGATGTCGATGGAGGGAGAAATCGTCAGGAGGCACAGAATCAAGAGGGAGGAGATCAAAATATTTGGCCCACGAAGCGGGACCAAACAAGGCTTGATAGGTAGCAGAACTGGAAGGAATCGAGCGAGGGCGGCCGTGACGAGGACGGCGTTGAGAACCCCCAGAGCGAGAGGGGTTAAAAGGCGCACTAGTTACAACTAGAGATGGAGCCGCGTCAGGGGACGAGGTAGTCACCACTGGGGGCTTGGGGCTCGACCCATTCACAGAGGAGGGAGGGGAGCCGAGGGGAGGAGTCAGAGAGGCCAAAGGAGGAGCAAGGTCGGGGCCCAATGCAGCGGAGGCCACAGAGCCCGGTCTTCCAACACGGACCAACTCGGGGGCTTTGTCGCCCACCCCACGAGCCTGAGAAGGTAAAGGAGAAACAGTAGAAACAGTAGATATCATCGTTACGAAAAAGAAATATTCATTCACGAATGTGCCCCCACACCTACCATGGAGCCACAATTAGAGGCAGGACACCCAACAAGAAGCTATCGCCGATCATGCCGGGGCCTCCTAGGGGTGCGTCGTGAATATACGCCCCACAAACGCCACCTTAAGAACTGACAATCCGTCGAGATCGGGTTCAGTGACGAAAGCGGGATTGACAATAAAAGGTTCCCCTCGCTCTCTACGTCGGGTACTACAGTTCTACGGGTGCAAGAGTATGCCTCCTCAAGCACCCGGGCGTCAAAATAGAAGAAGTCCAAAGGAATAACCAAAACAAGCAAAAGGTCGGCAGGAAACGGCAAGCAGATAGGAGAAGAGGGGGGAGAAAAACGAAACAGAAGGAAAAGGAAAAGGCGCTCAGCACAATTGGAGAGGACGACAGCAGGAGCACAAGGCTACAAAAGGACAGAGGACCGCCCCAAGGAGCATCACACTCCGGCAGCCGCCCACTAAGCCCCCCTCACGGCATCAACGAGCTGAGCGGGGAGGGGGGGGGGTAGTCTTGGCAAGATATGGGGTCAAATTAAAACCATATCAGGTCGACTAACCCGACAACAGGCATGTATTCAACCATTGCAGGAGGCTGAGAGACTTGCTCTCGAATTTGCAGAAAGAGCAGCTTCATATCAGCTTCCTGCAATGGTCAGAAGGCAGTAAGAACAATTAAAACAAGAGGTTGACAGCCATTCATGAGAGCATGGCTACAAATGACGAATGTGACTGTCCATTCAGTCAACAAGAAATAATCAGAGCCAAAAAAATTCTAGGACATTCTGGTAAGGACACTGTAATGTTATCAGCACCTGGTGCATTCTCAATGATCGCACACGCAGGTCCTGCTGGAAAACAATGGATATTGGACGTTATTCATGCATCTTGGCAGCAAGGCAAACTACCGACCAAAGAAGCAAGAAAGAAAGCAGACATCATTCTGATTCCAATGCTGAAAGAACCTGGCAATTACAGGCTCATTTCATTAACATCACTCATTAGTAAAACTGCAGAACGGATGGTCTTAAATAGGCTCCTGTGGAAGACTGGAGACCTGCATAAGCACATACGCAGATCTTACGTTAACGAACTTACGTTAATCTCATATAGACGACATCACCAACGCAGCACCATTGGACATCCGCGCCGACGGCGTTGGTGCAGAACTCCTCTACTCAAAAGGAAACTGTGGACCAACTGTTTGCTCCAGCACAACATGACGCCCTGCGAAACGCTGACCTGATCATCGTGCCTACCTGGCGCTACCTGGTTGATAGAACCATCTTTGTCAGCCGCACCCAGTGTAAACATCGCCAACCCAGGACCCTGACACCATATTACCAAGCATCAACATCAGGAATCTGACTTTGACTGCAGTCAGAGCAGAAGTCACCAGGAACAACAAAAACCTACCTCCTACCCTGAAGGTGACCTTCTCTACAGCTGTAGCAATGACCAAGCAGTGGAAAACGACTTCAGACGCCCGGACATATCAATCACCCCAGACACCGTCAAGAAGGAATGCTTCTACCTCCTACTCCAATGCTACAAGTGCTGTAAGTACGACCATGACACCAAGAACTGCCAACTCCTAGAGGGAAAGTGCAGTATCTGCACTGGAAATAACCATTACAAAGACTGAGTCGACTATCAAACTGTGCCTCAACTGTGAGGGAGCACATACCACCGTCTCCATGGACTGCCCAATAAAAACTGAGGAAATTGAGAAATCGGCACCCGCCACACCATCCACCAATCAACTTATGAGCTTCAACATTCGGGCCACAACATTCCCTGTGCTACCTAACTCCTCTGCTACACCGACGTCTGCACCAGTCCAGTCCAGAGGGCCCCCCCCCACAGGGTGGCTAGCACACAGGCAACAGCGGCCCAGCCCAGCAGTACACCAACTAACCAATCAGCGGCCTCAGCCGCCACAATTCTTGTCCCTGGACTGGTGAAGCTGGGAGGAACAGGCGTCACCAAGTACGTGACTGTACTCAACAGGCTACTAGAGGCAAATGGTCTACCCAAGATGCTGGTTCCAGAGTACCTATTCCCTACTCCACAACCTACCACAACTGGAACACTTCCCAACACCAGCAGCAACCGGAGCAACGTCGGAACCACCACAACCAACAACGACACCTCAGGTGCCGGTCACAGCTACTGCATCAACACACACCTCTCCAGACCTGACAGATCCCCAACCAGGAGCACCTCAATTCCTTCCACCAAACCACGGAAAAAATATATAGGACTGTCCAAGAAAGTACAGAATAGCGAGGCTGCTCCAACAGCAACAGTAACTTATCCAGAACGCAACAAAGACCTTGAAGTCACCTACATCGAACAAGAAGACGAACAACCCTTAACTGAACAAGGGGTACGGAAACGCCCCTGCTACCTCCTTTTCACCAACGATGAAAACTTTGAAGGTAACTCACAAACAAGAAGACAGCTGACCAGCAAATGCAACCAGATCATCTCATCTAAGAACCCTGACAAATTCCTTCACCGAATGTTTGTCCGCGTCCACACGACGAATCAATTTATCGTGGCCGGCACCCCTGACAAGATTGTACTACGACCCAGCATACTGATACAGGATACAACACTTCTCCAATGCAACCGATGATCCTGAAGGAACTCCGCTCCCACCCCTGAAGTGCAGATTTCAAGCAAACCTATGACTCTGACTAAGATATACAGCCACACCTCAGTCAACAGACTCACCACCTTAAGAGGGAAGACACCTCCTCCAAGCCAGACAGAGCACCTCACCTAAACCAGGACAAGAACCAACCCCCACACCACTAGCCTCCTGCCGCAGAACAAGAACTCAAGAACAACACTATCAACAAGGCTCAAAGACAAGATCAAAACAACATACCAATCCATGGTGGCTCGGCCACTGAACCTTCAAGCCTCCTCTTTGCACATACAAATCTTCTTCCAAACATTTCATCTCCACATCCCTCTTCCTTCTCCATCCTTTCCAAGTTCTTTAGTCATCATATCACAAGCACATATTTGGCTTCATTAGAGGAGTAGGTACCGCCAACTGCATAGCAACATTACTAGAAACAGATAACTCAGGTCTGGTTATCGTGGTATTCCTTGATCTAGAAAAAGCATTCGATCGTCCAAGCCCACAAACAATTTTACACACCTTAATTAAAAAAGAAGGTGTAAAGAGAAATAGGTAATCTTGAATCCATGCTGCCATAAGTCACAGGTATGCCAGAGTAAAGTTGTAAGGACAAGTGTCGGACTACCACTTGCCACAAGGAATGGGACTCCACAAGGAGTAGTCCTCAGTCCTAGTCTTTTTAACATCCTTATGGAAAACCTCGTTACCATAACATTTGCAGAAGGGGTTAAATTGCTAATGATATGGCATTAGTCATCAATTTTAAATAAAGCACATGGAGCATTAGATAAAGTAACATCTGAATGCAGCATTTCAGGGCTAAAAATATCTGCACAGAAGTCTCAGGCAATGAGACTAGGCGGCAACACTCCAGACAGGCACCTACGCATTCAAGACATTAACCTTCAGTGGGTTACACAATATCAATATCTCGGAGTGTGGATAGATTCTAAAATGACATTCAACAAGCAATTTCAATATCTGAAGGAGAAAGCAAAATCACGTTTGAATATAATAAGAGCAATCACAGGGCCCGTCTAGGAGGTTATATCTTGAGGTTATCTTGAGATGATTTCGGGGCTTTAGTGTCCCCGCGGCCCGGTCCTCGACCAGGCCTCCACCCCCAGGAAGCAGCCCGTGACAGCTGACTAACACTCAGGTACCTATTTTACTGCTAGGTAACAGGGGCATAGGATGAAAGAAACTGTGCCTATTGTTTCTCTCCGGCGCCCGGGATCGAACCCGGGACCACAGGATCACAAGTCCAGCGTGCTGTCCGCTCGGCCGACCGACTCCCTAGTGGAGTGGGACACTTAGTGTTTAGAATGTTTTACATACACGCCGTTCATTCCCAAGTTGATTATTGTTATGATCCCGGGTAGCTGAAAAACGAGTCTACCTTGAGAGTTTTTCTGCAAGACCTGACCTAAATAAGAGGTCACAGAAAAATAGACATGAAGATACATACGTAAAACAGTTGGGTAAATTTGACAGACAGTTTAAGAATATGAGCAGTGAATCAGGATACAGATAAATGACTGGTTATGAGCTGTGGAGAGTTTGCTGGAGGCGTGAGGCTCGTTTTCAGAGGAGCTTGAGCATTTGAGCTGAAAAACTCGTGAGGGGAAGGCGTGCTCCGTTTGAGCCCCTGGAGAAGGGGAACCCCTGTTTGATATACCTTCAAGAGGAAGGGAGTGGACAGACGTTTCGACTGTGGAATACGTTTGTGGACGTGCCAACTCGAGTCGTGAACTGCAGAAGGTGTTGAGGGGCAGTTAAAGCAGTTCTGTGGGTAGCCTGAGGCGCCTTGAGTGTCGCCACCCCATCAGAGACCGCCCTGCAAGAGACCTTTTGTGGTAAGCACAATTTTAACCAGTTTATAGTGATTGGCTATAGTTGATCGTGTGCCCAGCGATCTTAGCAAATGTCTATTAGTATGTTAGGCATGTTTTGATAAGGCAGAAGGCCTAAATAAGAGAGTAAAGATGAGGAGAGTCCTGGAGGGAGGAGCGACAACCATCCCCTGCAAGCGCTGGCAGGTGACTGAGGAGACTTAGCTCCTGACAGAGGGGCTGGCCTGCAGCGGCAGGCAGAGGAACCACCCAGCGGGAGACGGAAGATGGATTCGTCCTGGATGGGGAAGTCCGTCCTCACAGCATGTAGAAAGCATGAAGATGTCAAGTGAAACATTTATTGTGAATGATTCATTTCAGTAATGTGTTTGTAGAGTAAAAATTTGTATTGGCGTGTTGAAGGGTTGCAGGTTTGTCTGGGGGAAAGAGGTGCTGAGAACATGGAAGCCAGCAGAGAGGGAGTAGTTGTTTTGGTTAGTAGTGCTTTTTACTCCTTTACGGATTATTTCTTTATAAATATTTACGGATTATATAAAAAAAAGCACTACTCCTAACCAAAACATAAACCTGATAATATTCTACAAAACCAAGAAGACTTCCGAACTCCTTATCAAAAACAGCCCGAAGCCGACGGAGAACCCTCTACAGCAGTCAAGCGTTGTATACATGTACACTTGCCCCCACGAAGGATGTAACCTTCAATGTAAGTACATAGGTATGACGTCGACCAAGCTGACGAGGCGTTTGACATGCCATCTTCAATCTGGTGCCCCTAGGAATCACATGAGACAAGCCCATGACATCACTCTAACAAGAGAAATGTTGAACAAGAATACTTGCATAATAGACAAAACCCAAGATTCAAGAAGATTACAAATTCTTGAGGCAATTCACATAAGAATAGAGCGACCTACCATGAACACCCAAATCACGGAACTATTTACTCTACCCACCATGAGAGTAAGGACAAGACAAGAACATATCGATGCCAACACAGAAGACAATGTCCAACATAATAGGCCAATTACACTGGATTGATCTTTGTGTTTAGATAGGAGATGCCTCGTATGGGCCAATAAGCCTTCTGCAGCCTCTATGTTTCACCTCACATTTATCCCTTATGTATCCCCCCATGTTTTCACCTTTATTGTATTATCACCTGACCCAGTGCGGGTATAAAATCCACTAGTATTGTAAGATCTGTTCACTTGAGAATGAACCATGGAGGTTCGAAACGTTGTGCAAATTATATAAATAAGTGTAATACACTCTATAGTAAATCACTTCTTTTCTTCACCTTAAAAGTACGAAAATGAGTTTTGGAGAACTCCTATTTCAATTAAGCCCTGATGCTAAGAAAATAGTTAGAGGGATAGAAGCCCTAAACCAGAAAATAATAAATACAGAATATGCGGTCATATTCAATGAAACATGTTTGAAAGAAAACCTGCTGCCAGTATACACCAATATATATATATATATATATATATATATATATATATATATATATATATATATATATATGTATATTCTCTTGCTGATAGTGCAATATTGTCTTATGAGACTTGACCTACTTGGTGAGGTTGGTGGTATAAGTGGTGAGACTGCAGTTAGACTACCACTTGAGATAAGCAGCTGATAGTCCCCCGATGGGATTGGATGCAATCTGATTGCAATAGCATAGTGTGTTGGAGTTATTATTGTATCTTGTGTATGTTCTCTGTTTATTAAATGTTTATAACTAGAAGGTGTTTGCACTTGTCCTAGTGAGGCTTCCCAGAAAGTAGGAGAGAGAGTGAACCAGAACTGTGGACAGGGTAAAACAGAATAATAATAAGAGAAAGAGGATTGAGGAGGTCACACCAAATAAGGAGAGAGTGGGGAGTCACGGCGGCTCGAGTGGGTGTGAGCACGTGACAACGAGGTCAGTATTTGAGCCGCATCCCCTAAACGAGTGACGTTGAGCCCCTCTCCAAGTGCCAGAAGCACCCAGTGTCATCTCCTGGTCAAAATAAGCACATCGGAATTTTGGGCTGGTAGTCCGAAAGGAAGGACGGATAACCGACCGACATCAACAACAACATCATAATATGATGCAGTGCCTGCCTTACTAACTATATTTCTACTGACCAGTGGGCAAACGTTGAGGTTACTCAAAAATGATGCAATGCGAGTCATAACAGGGGCTCCCAGATGGACTAAAATACTGAACCTAAGACTAGAAACCAAAGCTAACATCGATTGAAATAAGGGTAAAAGGGATTGCTGCATGCAAGCTGACCAAGATATTGACTAGACCTAGAATCAGTTCACATAAAAATATAATCACTGGAGCACTAACTCTGGACAGAAGAGCCTCCAATAGTAACAGCCATTGTGCGATAAACACCATCAATACATGCGAGATCATGAACCTTTCCTCTTACAAATTACGTCACTTTTCGCTCGTACGCACTACATCAAAAGAAGACCGTAATTTGAAAATAAAAAATAATTGAAAATAAATTTTGGATTTTAATTTTCCAAAACTGCAAGTTAAGGGTCTTCTGGTAGGTTAGAAGGACAGGAAGTTCTCCTAAGGCTTCAAAATGTCATGAAAACCGCTCTCTCTCCCTCACTCTCTCCCTCACTCATTCCCTCACTCCCTCACTCACTCGCACACTCTTGCTCTCTCACTCGCACACTCTTGCTCTCTCACTCGCACACTCTTGCTCTCTCACTCGCACACTCTTGCTCTCTCACTCGCACACTCTTGCTCTCTCACTCGCACACTCTTGCTCTCTCACTCGCACACTCTTGCTCTCTCACTCGCACACTCTTGCTCTCTCACTCGCACACTCTTGCTCTCTCACTCGCACACTCTTGCTCTCTCACTCGCACACTCTTGCTCTCTCACTCGCACACTCTTGCTCTCTCACTCGCACACTCTTGCTCTCTCACTCGCACACTCTTGCTCTCTCACTCGCACACTCTTGCTCTCTCACTCGCACACTCTTGCTCTCTCACTCGCACACTCTTGCTCTCTCACTCGCACACTCTTGCTCTCTCACTCGCACACTCTTGCTCTCTCACTCGCACACTCTTGCTCTCTCACTCGCACACTCTTGCTTGCTCTCTCACACTCTTGCTCTCTCACACTTCCCCGGGCTCCCTCTCTATCTCGCTCTCTGCCACGTTGTCTAACCACTGTTGTTATTCTACGGTTGCTGTAATCCCTTCAGCTTGTGTTTCTCGTCCTACTCTGTTACCACTGTTCACTCTCACCCATTCTTGCCTCTCACTTTTATCTGTATCTTGTCTCAGTGAAGAGGTGAGGCGGCGTCAGTGTGGCCGCAGGTGTCG
This sequence comes from Procambarus clarkii, assembly GCF_020424385.1. Classification (NCBI taxonomy): domain Eukaryota; kingdom Metazoa; phylum Arthropoda; class Malacostraca; order Decapoda; family Cambaridae; genus Procambarus; species Procambarus clarkii. The sequence goes on from NC_059617.1 coordinate 784,056, forward strand.
GCGCCCAGTAAGCGGGCCACCTGGGCCACCCTCCGCTGATTTACACTCCTCTGCATTCATCTTAATCCATGCCAGGCCAGGTAAAAACCCGAGTAATGCCAGGCCCCGTCCTGGTTACCCCCCCCCCTGCCTCATGGGGCAGGGAGGGAGGGAAGCAGGGAAGCAGGGAAGCAGGGAAGGAGGGAGGGAGGGAGAAAGGGAGGGAGGGAGGGAGAAAGGGAGGCAGGGAGGGAGAAAGGGAGGCAGGGAGGGACGGATGTAGGGAGGGAGGCAAGCAGGGAGGGAGGGAGGGAAGCAGAGAGGGAGGGAGGGAGAGAAGGAGAAAGGCAGGCAGGAGGGAGAAAGGCAGGCATGAGAGAGAAAGGCAGGCAGGAGGGAGACAGGCAGGCAGGAGGGAGAAAGGCAGGCAGGAGGGAGAAAGGCAGGCATGTAGGGAGGCATGTAGGGAGGAAGGGAGGGAGAAGGTTATATCAGGGGTGGGTGGATTAAGGAAGAATTGGGCATGTTGTCGGTGAGGAAAGCAGGACGTGAGGGTTAGGGAAGGCCAGGGAGTAAGAAGGCTAGTAGGATGGGGTAGTGCGGGGGTGGCTAGGAGGGGCTGTGTCACCACGAGGGTGGGAGGGATGGGAGGTCAGTGTTCTCATCAGCTGCGACACACCGCGATGAGCCACGAGGTATAGCTGTGTCTTCCCTCAAGTTTGTGACTCATCATGTATAATGAGACGGAAGAATACATCATTTATGAATAGGGGAAATATTGATCTATAAGAGGGGAACATTCGTCTGCCTGTCTGTGTCCGCCGGCCTGTGTCCGCCTCCCTATATAGCACTGGGAAGGGGTCAGGATAAGGATTTGGGATGGGACGGGGGGAAGGAATGGTGCCCAACCACTTGGACGGTCGGGGATTGAACACCGACCTGCATGAAGCGAGACCGTCGGTCTACCGTTGTTGTTCTTGAGAGAATGGACAAAAGTTCTCTGGTATTCATTGTTTAATGAATACCAGAGGCCCCGCATAAAACAGATGATCCTACATGATGATACATGATAAAACAGTAGGCCAACGCTACGGGCTCACCATAGCCCGTGCTACTGTGAACTTGTTCCGAGTAGCTTAATCTCTAACAACAAACAGCAGACCATCCACACCTCACTGCTTAACTATCATATTAGTTCTATATGACAGAGAGAGAGTCCGCGAAATGACAGTGACAGACACAGATAGAATAAGACAGACAGCGATGGGCCTGCAGAGAGGACTGAGTCGACCAGGGCAGAGACAAGACATGCAGAAAACAGACAAACAACACACAGATAAAGGCAGACACAGAGATGGACAGACAGACAGCACACAGATAAAGGCAGACACAGAGATGGACAGACACAGACACACTGTGACAAAGAGAAGGGCGATGTTTGAAGAGTGGGAAGGGGAAGAGGTGAGAGAGGAGAGAGAGAGGTAAAAAGTGTGAAATGGGCAAAAAGATGGAAAAAAGAGAAAGGGGGGAAGGGGAGAAGAAGAGACGGGACAAACTTAGAGAGGATGGAGATGGGAAGAGAGGAGGGCCAGAGATGAGAGAGAGAAGAGTGTAAGGAACGGGGGGGGGGGAGGAGACCCGGACACAGCCGGGTACTCCCTCAAGTAGAAGCTGTGATAAAACTGTGCCCAGGGGGGGGGGGGTGCCAAGCTGAAGGTGGCCAAGCTTAGTGGACGGGACGGGTGAGGGAGAGGGGTAGGGGAGGAGGGCTGGGCAAGGGAGGGGATGGGAAGGGGGTGGGGGGGTGGCACAGTGGGGTAGGGGGCGGAGAAGAGGGGTCGTGGAGGGAGCCCGGGGGGTCACGGTGGTCCGGGAGAGGGGGGTTAATGAGTCAGTACACCGTGGTTTGTGTCTTGCCAGTAGCGACTCGTGCTGGGGGGGGGGGGGGGGTCGAGCGACTCGTGCTGGGGGGGGGGGGGGTCGAGCGACTCGTGCTGGGGGGGGGGGGGTCGAGCGACTCGTGCTGGGGGGGGGGGGGTCGAGCGACTCGTGCTGGGGGGGGGGTCGAGCGACTCGTGCTGGGGGGGGGGGTCGAGCGACTCGTGCTGGGGGGGGGGGGGTCGAGCGACTCGTGCTGGGGGGGGGGGGTGTTCGAGCGACTCGTGCTGGGGGGGGGTGTTCGAGCGACTCGTGCTGGGGGGGGGGTGTTCGAGCGACTCGTGCTGGGGGGGGGGTCGAGCGACTCGTGCTGGGGGAGGGGGGGTTCGAGCGACTCGTGCTGGGGGGGGGGGGTTCGAGCGACTCGTGCTGGGGGGGGGGGTCGAGCGACTCTTGCTGGGGGGGGTCGAGCGACTCGTGCTGGGGGGGGGGATCGAGCGAGTCGTGCTGGGGGGGGGTCGAGCGACTCGTGCTGGGGGGGGGCTCGAGCGACTCGTGCTGGGGGGGGGGCTCGAGCGACTCGTGCTGGGGGGGGGGGGGGCTCGAGCGACTCGTGCTGGGGAGGGGGGGGGGGGCTCGAGCGACTCGTGCTGGGGGGGGGGGTCGAGCGACTCGTGCTGGGGGGGGGTCGAGCGACTCGTGCTGGGGGGGGGTCGAGCGACTCGTGCTGGGGGGGGGGGGTCGAGCGACTCGTGCTGGAGAGTCGAGCGACTCGTGCTGGGGGGGGGGGGGTCGAGCGACTCGTGCTGGGGGGGGGTCGAGCGACTCGTGCTGGGGGGGGGGGGTCGGTCGAGCGACTCGTGCTGGGGGGGGGGTCGAGCGACTCGTGCTGGGGGGGGGGTCGAGCGACTCGTACTGGAGAGTCGAGCGACTCGTGCTGGAGAGTCGAGCGACTCACGCTTGGGGGGGGGGGCGAGCGACTCACGCTTGGGGGGGGGGCGTGTGACTCACGGTTGGGGGCGTGTGACTCACGGTTGGGGGCGTGTGACTCACGCTTGGGGGCGTGTGACTCACGCTTGGGGGCGTGTGACTCACGCTTGGGGGCGTGTGACTCACGCTTGGGGGCGTGTGACTCACGCTTGGGGGCGTGTGACTCACGCTTGGGGGCGTGTGACTCACGCTTGGGGGCGTGTGACTCACGCTTGGGGGCGTGTGACTCACGCTTGGGGGCGTGTGACTCACGCTTGGGGGCGTGTGACTCACGCTTGGGGGCGTGTGACTCACGCTTGGGGGCGTGTGACTCACGCTTGGGGGCGTGTGACTCACGCTTGGGGGCGTGTGACTCACGCTTGGGGGCGTGTTGGAAATAACCAACAGTTTTATACATCTTTGTATTTTATACAACCTTTGTATTAACCACAAGTAGTTACTATAATTACTAACTTGTGGATTTAATCATTATTATGATTTATTTAGACATATTGCCAGATTCTTGCTAGTGAGAGTGACGACGTGAGGAACGACAGGCAGTAACATGAATTCTCGCCACATTTAGTTGGATTTATAACAAGAGTCCAGTTTATCATTTCCTTTACTAAAAATAGTTACTTACTAATAAGTTTAATTTCGTAGTATACTACTACTTACGGGAACTCCCTTATTTAGCTGATATCAAACATTCTATAGGAAATTACTTGGATGTAAATGATTTTACTTTAATTTCCTCGATTGGCTGTACAACTTTAATAAACCAATTTGTGTTACGAGAAATTCTATTTTATCACAGAAGAATTTAATGTGATATTAATACTCGTCACTACCTCTTCCTTTCTTAGTCAATTGCGATATATACATAGACATTTACGCTCGAGATGTGTATCGAGAGCCGGGCATGCGCAATGAGGAAGAGGAGGAAGACGGGAGAGCGTCTCTAGACACGAGAGAACGAGAGAGCACGACGCGGACGCCATTGACAGCGTGTAGCAGAGCTATGTTTTGATCCCATTTATTTCGCTCCCACGTGGAGCGGTGCCACGTTATCTGGCACAGTAGCCGTGTCCCAGACTAGCATATGAGCACTTCCAAAGTCAACGCCTTTCAAGCAGCAGCTGGAGGACGAAGAATTGCTCAAGTCTCCACATCAACGGACACGCGGCTCGGCAGCTAGGTTTACCTTTTTGTTATGTGGCCACAATTAACATTTAGGCTAGTTGTCATTAGGCCGTAGAACAAACAAATAAATCCCGTACATGTCTTGAGTAATTTTACAATCTAAATGGATGATTATTTGCCTTATTTCTCTCTAGAAGAAATTTACAGTGCTTGAATATTTATTGCACAGATATTGGCTGAAATTTCCCCCAGTTATCCTCATGATTTAGAATTTATTTGTAGTTACTTATTATGTAGATTTCTACAATGTAATTGCCTTTCAGTACCAAGGCGACGCCAACCGAGGTGCTAGGCTCTGTTCCGTGCAACAATTTGCCCTATGCAACACGTCGTCGGTGGAGCGTAGCAACTGATTACACCTCACTTGATTTACAGCTAAGCTGTCCCTTTTTTATCTATAGCAATAACTCTGTAATTACAGTTGTGATTTCTAAAAGAGATCAATTATACTAACCCATTGATTTACTGATACTGTTCAACATTTCAGTAGTATATTGAGGAGCATTTACCTCCAATTAATATTATATAATCAACCCTATTTACTGTCATATTGTATTTACTCTGGTGAAGAACCAGCACCAGAATAATGCTAGGGATGTATTAATCTTTTAGCATGTAACCCCCCAATTTTGTGTAAGTTAATTTGACTCCATTTATATGAGAAATACAGTTTCACTAAGATCCATAGGACACTAGTTCTTGGGATCAGTTTTTCCATTGTCTTATTTTGTTTTCCACTTTTTCTCAAAAAGTGGCGGTCCTTCTTAGCTATCCAAGTATATAGTTAATTATTAGTTATTGGAGTCAGGTTTTCCCCCACAGGGGGCGAGTGACTCACGCTTGGGGGGCGAGTGACTCACGCTTGGGGGGCGAGTGACTCACGCTTGGGGGGCGAGTGACTCACGCTTGGGGGGGCGAGTGACTCACGCTTGGGGGGCGAGTGACTCACGCTTGGGGGGCGAGTGACTCACGCTTGGGGGGCGAGTGACTCACGCTTGGGGGGCGAGTGACTCACGCTTGGGGGGGCGAGTGACTCACGCTTGGGGGGCGAGTGACTCACGCTTGGGGGGCGAGTGACTCACGCTTGGGGGGCGAGTGACTCACGCTTGGGGGGCGAGTGACTCACGCTTGGGGGGCGAGTGACTCACGCTTGGGGGGCGAGTGACGTGTCCTAGCAGACTTCCCTCCCTGGCCCCCTCCCTTCACCCCCCCCCTTACTGTCCCCTTATCAATAAGGGGACAGTCAGAGTGGTTCTGAAGACTGGACCATGTACCTGGGGTCTTACCTGTACCCGGTACCATGTACCTGATCTTCTCGTATGGTAGCGTACCGCCGGGGCTCGAACTGTCGCAAGTCCCTGAAGTAGTAAGAGTACCAATGTACTCATAGTACACAGTGCCCAGACGGTACTGGTACTGGCACCGTCGTGGAACCCAACCAATTATTCAGTGGCAGTGTGGTTGGTAAGGCCTCCTGGCTCTCCCGGTGAGCTTAATTTGGTTGATGAGGGAATGTTATTGGTGTGGTGGCGGCGCCTCCCTCCACCTCGGCCACCCACTGGACGACATGCCGGCTAGTTAACACGGCCACGAGGGCACGGCCGCTCTGCTGGGCCACCAGCACGGCCGCTCTGCTGGGCCGCCAGCACGGCCCCTCTGCTGGGCCGCCAGCACGGCCCCTCTGCTGGGCCGCCAGCACGGCCGCTCTGCTGGGCCGCCATACACACTCAAAAAGTCTCAAACATGTTTACAGAGTAACTTATGTGGGTCTCTGGGTTGGACGGCAGAGCGACGGTCTCGCTTCGTGCAGGTCGACGTTCAATCCTCGACTGTCCATGTGGTTGGGCACCATTCCTCCCCTCCGTCCCATCCCAAACCCTTATCCTGACCCCTTCCCAGTGCTATATAGTCGTAATGGCTTAGCGCTTTGCCCCTGATAATTCCGTCCGTCATATGGGTCTCTTGTATGGTACTACGGCAGAAGTATGAATAGCAGAATATTTATGATAATTTTCCCACTTTGACTGTTCACTTTGACAAATTAAGTGAGGCTCGTCTGGCCTCCTAACTTGGACATGTTCTTTCTATTAGATAGAGATTGATGAGGACCATAATGGAAATGGTTATAGGTGAAGGAGAGGGGAAGGTGGTGAAGGATAGGGATGGTGGTGAAGGAGAGGGCAGGTGGTGAAGGAGAGGGCAGGTGGTGAAGGAGAGGGAAGGTGGTGAAGGAGAGGGAAGGTGGTGAAGGTGAGGGCAGGTGGTGAAGGAGAGGGGATGGTGGTGAAGGAGAGGGCAGGTGGTGAAGGAGAGGGCAGGTGGTGAAGGAGAGGGGATGGTGGTGAAGGATAGGGGAAGGTGGTGAAGGAGAGGGATGGTGGAGAAGGAGAGGGCAGGTGGTGAAGGAGAGGGGATGGTGGTGAAGGATAGGGCAGGTGGTGAAGGAGAGGGCAGGTGGTGAAGGAGAGGGCAGGTGGTGAAGGAGAGGGCAGGTGGTGAAGGAGAGGGGATGGTGGTGAAGGATAGGGGAAGGTGGTGAAGGAGAGGGGAAGGTGGTGAAGGAGAGGGAAGGTGGTGAAGGAGAGGGCAGGTGGTGAAGGAGAGGGCAGGTGGTGAAGGAGAGGGCAGGTGGTGAAGGAGAGGGCAGGTGGTGAAGGAGAGGGCAGGTGGTGAAGGAGAGGGCAGGTGGTGAAGGAGAGGGCAGGTGGTGAAGGAGAGGGCAGGTGGTGAAGGAGAGGGATGGTGGTGAAGGAGAGGGATGGTGGTGAAGGAGAGGGATGGTGGTGAAGGAGAGGTATGGTGGTGAAGGAGAGGTATGGTGGTGAAGGAGAGGGCAGGTGGTGAAGGAGAGGGCAGGTGGTGAAGGAGAGGGATGGTGGTGAAGGAGAGGGCAGGTGGTGAAGGAGAGGGCAGGTGGTGAAGGAGAGGGCAGGTGGTGAAGGAGAGGGATGGTGGTGAAGGAGAGGGATGGTGGTGAAGGAGAGGGAAGGTGGTGAAGGAGAGGGATGGTGGTGAAGGAGAGGGATGGTGGTGAGGAGAGGGATGGTGGTGAAGGAGAGGGATGGTGGTGAAGGAGAGGGAAGGTGGTGAAGGAGAGGGAAGGTGGTGAAGGAGAGGGATGGTGGTGAAGGAGAGGGAAGGTGGTGAAGGAGAGGGAAGGTGGTGAAGGAGAGGGAAGGTGGTGAAGGAGAGGGATGGTGGTGAAGGAGAGGGATGGTGGTGAAGGAGAGGGATGGTGGTGAAGGAGAGGGATGGTGGTGAAGGAGAGGGATGGTGGTGAAGGAGAGGGAAGGTGGTGAAGGAGAGGGATGGTGGTGAAGGAGAGGGATGGTGGTGAAGGAGAGGGATGGTGGTGAAGGAGAGGGATGGTGGAGAGGGAGGGAAGGTGGTGAAGGAGAGGGATGGTGGTGAAGGAGAGGGAAGGTGGTGAAGGAGAGGGAAGGTGGTGAAGGAGAGGGAAGGTGGTGAAGGAGAGGGATGGTGGTGAAGGAGAGGGATGGTGGTGAAGGAGAGGGATGGTGGTGAAGGAGAGGGATGGTGGTGAAGGAGAGGGATGGTGGTGAAGGAGAGGGCAGGTGGTGAAGGAGAGGGGCAGGTGGTGAAGGAGAGGGGCAGGTGGTGAAGGAGAGGGGCAGGTGGTGAAGGAGAGGGATGGTGGTGAAGGAGAGGGATGGTGGTGAAGGAGAGGGCAGGTGGTGAAGGAGAGGGATGGTGGTGAAGGAGAGGGATGGTGGTGAAGGAGAGGGATGGTGGTGAAGGAGAGGGATGGTGGTGAAGGAGAGGGCAGGTGGTGAAGGAGAGGGCAGGTGGTGAAGGAGAGGGCAGGTGGTGAAGGAGAGGGATGGTGGTGAAGGAGAGGGCAGGTGGTGAAGGAGAGGGCAGGTGGTGAAGGAGAGGGCAGGTGGTGAAGGAGAGGGCAGGTGGTGAAGGAGAGGGCAAGTGGTGAAGGAGAGGGAATTAACGTGATGGACAAGGAACGTGATAGAGAAGGACGGTGATATTTGTTTCCCAGTGATGACTGCGCGGGCCCTGGGCCTCTGACTGGCCCACTAAGTGTTTCTTGTTTCAGGTTTTGTGTATAAGTATTGCAGCCCGTCCTCCAAACAAAGATCCAAAAGTGATTCCATGCACCCGCCAAACCCCCAGCTGTTTATGAATGAAAAGCGGTTTACACACGACTCACAACTGCTGACCTTCGAACATATCCGGAACAAGTGTTTCACTGACGAATTTTGTTCGAATCACAACGGTATAAATGCTTCACCCACGTACTACAAATACAAATAATCGCCAACAGAACCTAAACACCTAACCTATCCTATGCCTATATATACACAATATGCTAATATATTATAATATTAATTTATACTTGGGAAAATTCCCGTTTTGAATGAACAGCATGTTAAAATTTATGAATGCGTCTGTGGGGTCGACCGCTGGATGTAATGGACTTGAGTCGAGGACGGGTTGAAGTATTTATGACTCGTATGGTCGCTTCTGTTAGATTTGGTCCCACGTGTTTAACAACTTATTCTGCTCTGTTGAATCTAAGTTGAAAACTTAAGTCTGGAACTGTGCACTGTGTTAGATAATGTTCCTGTGGTCGGTTGTGGTTGTACTGTGCACTGTGTTCCAGTGGTCTGTTGTGGCTGTAACTGTGCACTGTGTTCCAGTGGTCTGTTGTGGCTGTAACTGTGCACTGTGTTCCAGTGGTCTGTTGTGGCTGTAACTGTGCACTGTGTTCCAGTGGTCTGTTGTGGCTGTAACTGTGCACTGTGTTCCAGTGGTCTGTTGTGGCTGTAACTGTGCACTGTGTTCCAGTGGTCTGTTGTGGCTGTAACTGTGCGGTTGTAACCCCTCATCCTCCTCCCTCCCTCCCGACACCCATCATCCTCCTCCCTCCCTCCCTCCCCACACCCATCATCCTCCTCCCTCCCTCCCTCCCCACACCCATAATCCTCCTCCCTCCCTCCCTCCCCACACCAATAATCCTCCTCCCTCCCTCCCTCCCTCCCTCCCTCCATCCCTCCCCACACCCATAATCCTCCTCCCTCCCTCCCTCTCTCCCTCCCCACACCCATCCTCCTCCCTCCCTCCCTCCCCATACCCATCATCCTCCTCCTCCCTCCCCATACCCATCATCATCCTCCTTCCTCCCCATACCCATCATCCTCCTCCTCCCTCCCCATACAAATCCTCCTCCTCCTCCCTCCCCATACAAATCATCCTCTTCCTCCCTCCCCATACAAATCATCCTCTTCCTCCCTCCCCATACAAATCATCCTCTTCCTCCCTCCCCATACAAATCATCATCATCCTCCCTCCCCATACAAATCATCATCATCCTCCCTCCCCATACAAATCATCATCCTCCTCCCTCCCCATACAAATCATCATCCTCCTCCCTCCCCATACAAATCATCATCCTCCTCCCTCCCCATACAAATCATCATCCTTCTCCCTCCCCATACAAATCATCATCCTCCTCCCTCCCCATACAAATCATCATCCTCCTCCCTCCCCATACAAATCATCATCCTCCTCCCTCCCCATACATATCATCATCCTCCTCCCTCCCCATACAAATCATCATCCTCCTCCCTCCCCATACAAATCATCATCCTCCTCCCTCCCCATACAAATCATCATTCTCCTCCCTCTCCATACCCATCATCCTCCTCCCTCCCCATACCCATCATCCTCTTCCCACCCCACGCCCATCATCCTCCTCCCTCCCCATACCCATCATCCTTCTCCCTCCCCATACCCATCATCCTCCTCCCTCCCCATACCCATCATCCTCCTTCCTCCCCATACCCATCATCCTCCTCCCTCCCCATACCCATCATCCTCCTCCCTCCCCACGCAAATCATCCTCCACCTTCCCCACGCCCATCATCCTCCACCTTCCCCACGCCCATCATCCTCCACCTTCCCCACACCCATCATCCTCCTCCCTCCCCACACCCATCATCCTCATCCCTCCCCACGCCCATCATCCTCCTCCCTCCCCACACCCATCATCCTTCTCCCTCCCCACGCCCATCATCCTCCACCTTCCCCACGCCCATCATCCTCCACCTTCCCCATACCCATCATCCTCCTCCCTCCCCATACCCATCATCCTCCTCCCTCCCCACGCCCATCATCCTCCACCTTCCCCACGCACATCATCCTCCTCCCTCCCCACGCCCATCATCCTCCACCTTCCCCACGCCCATCATCCTTCACCTTCCCCATACCCATCATCCTCCTCCCTCCCCATACCCATCATCCTCCTCCCTCCCCATACCCATTCCCTCCACCCTCCCCATACCCATCATCCTCCTCCCTCCCCATACCCATCATCCTCCACCTTCCCCACGCCCATTATCCTCCTCCCTCCCCATACCCATCATCCTCCTCCCTCCCCATACCCATCATCCTCCTCCCTCCCCATACCCATCATCCTCCTCCCTCCCCATACCCATCATCCTCCTCCCTCCCCATACCCATCATCCTCCTCCCTCCCCATACCCATCATCCTCCTCCCTCCCCATACCCATCATCCTCCTCCCTCCCCCCATCACCCATACCCATCATCCTCCTCCCTCCCCATACCCATCATCCTCCTCCCTCCCCATACCCATCATCCTCCTCCCTCCCCTACCCATCATCCTCCTCCCTCCCCATACCCATCATCCTCCTCCCTCCCCATACCCATCATGCTCCTCCCTCCCCATACCCATCATCCTCCTCCCTCCCCATACCCATCATCCTCCTCCCTCCCCATACCCATCATCCTCCTCCCTCCCCATACCCATCATCCTCCTCCCTCCCCATACCCATCATCCTCCTCCCTCCCCATACCCATCATCCTCCTCCCTCCCCATACCCATCATCCCTCCTCCCTCCCCATACCCATCATTCTCCACCTTCCCCACGCCCATCATCCTCCACCTTCCCCACGCCCATCATTCTCCTCCCTCCCCATACCCATCATGCTCCACCTTCCGCACGCCCATCATCCTCCACCTTCCCCATACCCATCATCCTCCTCCCTCCCCACGCCCATCATCCTCCTCCCTCCCCATACCCATCATCCTCCTCCCTCCCCACGCCCATCATCCTCCTCCCTCCCCATACCCATCATCCTCCACCTTCCTCCCACGCCCATCATCATCCTCCTCCTCCCATCCTCCACCTTACCCATCATCCTCCTCCCTCCCCATACCCATCATCCTCCTCCCTCCCCATACCCATCATCCTCCTCCCTCCCCACGCCCATCATCCTCCTCCCTCCCCATACCCATCATCCTCCACCTTCCCCACGCCCATCATCCTCCTCCCTCCCCATACCCATCATCCTCCTCCCTCCCCATACCCATCATCCTCCTCCCTCCCCACGCCCATCATCCTCCTCCCTCCCCATACCCATCATCCTCCACCTTCCCCACGCCCATCATCCTCCTCCCTCCCCAAACCTATCATCCTCCTCCCTCCCCATACCCATCATCCTCCTCCCTCCCCATACCCATCATCCTCCTCCCTCCCCACGCCCATCATCCTCCTCCCTCCCTATACCCATCATCCTCCACCTTCCCCACGCCCATCATCCTCCTCCCTCCCCACGCCCATCATCCTCCTCCCTCCCCATACCCATCATCCTCCACCTTCCCCACGCCCATCATCCTCCTCCGTCCCCATACCTATCATCCTCCTCCCTCCCCATACCCATCATCCTTCTCCCTCCCCACGCCCATCATCCTCCTCCCTCATGCTTCATCTGTAATAAAATCATGACAGTTCACCGGCATGATTGGCAGATTGACCAGGCTTTAAGGCCTGTTGGGAGGTATGATTGGCCATCATTATGAGTATCATCAGGGAACCTTTTCTTCACTATCATCAAAACCTTCATTAACCATCTCGATTATCACTATCAAATTTCTCGACACAACCCTAGGATGGCCAGGTGTGGCCCTAGGATGGCCCAGGTGTGGTCCTAGAATGGTCCAGGTGTGGTCCTAGGATGACCCAGGTGTGGCCCCCTAGGATGGTCCAGGTGTGGCCCTAGGACGGTCCAGGTGTGGCCCTAGGACGGCCCAGGTGTGGCCCTAGGACGGCCCAGGTGTGGCCCTTGGACGGCCCAGGTGTGGCCCTAGGACGGCCCAGGTGTGGCCCTAGGACGGTCCAGGTGTGGCCCTAGGACGGTCCAGGTGTGGCCCTAGGACGGCCCAGGTGTGGCCCCTAGGATGGCCCAGGTGTGGCCCCTAGGATGGCCCAGGTGTGGCCCCTAGGATGGCCCAGGTGTGGCCCCTAGGATGGCCCATGTGTGGCCCCTAGGATGGCCCAGGTGTGGCCCCTAGGATGGCCCAGGTGTGGCCCCTAGGATGGCCCAGGTGTGGCCCCTAGGATGGCCCAGGTGTGGCCCTAGAATGGCCCAGGTGTGGCCCTAGAATGGCCCAGGTGTGGCCCCTAGGATGGCCCAGGTGTGGCCCCTAGGATGGCCCAGGTGTGGCCCCTAGGATGGCCCAGGTGTGGCCCTAGAATGGCCCAGTTGTGGCCCTGTGACAGGTGTGGCAGGTGTGGTACTGTGGAGCGGTGTGAAGCAAGATTGGACCGGGAGTAGTGGAAGGGTAGACCGAGAGTGGTCCAAATATGGACCAGGTTCGATCCGGGACCAGACACGGTGAGAGTCAAGGAAGGTGGTGGCGGGAGCAGCCGGGGGGAGAGGAAGAGCCTCGGGTGAAGTACATACACAAACAAGGGAATGGTTCAATAATTATATCATATTTTATTAAGAATTGTTTAAGAATACTGAGGTTGTGTTAGTATCTTCCAGGTCTTCCGTTGTGTTGAGCCGGGCTGAGGCGTCCATCTCCCGCTAGGTAACGTCAACATTGTGAGGATAACGACACATACTAACGTAAAACATCATGGTTACTGTAGTCGTTGTAGAGGCCAGTGTGGCCAGAGGTCATCGCTGTTACAGCATGTACCTCAGTAACAGTTACAGTGGACCTGTACCACTGTACCGCTGTGTAAGCTCCACCTGTACGGAGTCGCTGCCACACAGTAAAGATGACGGATGAATTTATTACGGGTAATGGTATATTCTGCACCTGGCCATGGTGTTCACAGCAAATATGACGAACTTATATTTCGAGTCATTGTGTCAGATGACCGACTGCAGGAATGGACTGGGCCCAGGCACTGGAGCTTGACCTTTCTATCGTATGGTAGGCAAGTGTACACACACACACACACACACACACACACACACACACACACACAAACGCTGTTATGCGTGACAGAATCTCACCATAGTTACTAACGAAGGTGCAGAAGCACTAAGTGTGCCGCTCTCTATGGTGTATAGCAGGTCACTGGAAACAGGAGACCTACCGGAAAGTTGGAAGACAGCTAATGTAGTCCCAATATACAAGAAGGGTAACAGGAAAGAGGCACTGAACTACAGGCCAGTTTCCCTAACTTGTATACCATGCAAGGTGATGGAGAAGATCGTGAGGAAAAGGCTCGTAGAACATCTGGAGTGAAGGAGATTTGTAACGCACCACCAACATGGGTTCAGGAATGGTAAATCGTGCTTCACAGACTTAATAGAATTCTATGACCATGCGACAAAAATTAGGAAAGAAAGAGAAGGGTGCGCAGACTGCATTTTTTTTAGACTGTCAGAAAACCTTTAATACAATACTCTATAAGTAATTATCAAAAGAAAGGCCTAAGCCAGGGAGACAATGTAGCACCACCTAATGTGTGGGATATTCTAAAGGCGCTAAATATCACTAAGGATGCCAATACGAGAATAAAAACGCACAAGGCGAATAACATCAAAGGTATCCGATTCACCAAGGATGCTATCGAGGGACAAGGACGGTCGGGAAGCAAGACACACGCACGTCCAGGAAGTCAGGACTTTCAACAAGGATGTGCACGACCGTAAGGTGTTGCATTGCCCCCCTGTAAGGGGAACAATGCAGTTTGGACAGTAAGGTGCAGAGTGGCGCTCCATTAAGTCCCATTGAGGAATGAGTAACTGGGTAGAAGTCGGAATAACAAACACTTTTACGGGAGATGGGAAAAGTGTGGATCGCCTCCTTTCTGGCAGCGTCCGCACTCTCATTTGTGGACACGCCAATATGGCTGGGAACCCAGCAAAACTTCACTGTCTAAATCTGCTGGAGATAAGAAACAGCTAAATGTTGAATTTTGATTACTACAGGAAGGACTGGATTAAAGGATTCCAGAGCCATGAGGACACTGCGAGAGTCAACTACAACAATAAATGAGGGTTGACAGTGAGAAAGCAGTTGATGAAGACCATACAAAATAACAGAGTTCCGCCATGAAGATGCTAGTCACTGGAGGCAGGCAACACATATAGGTGTGGTCATGAAAAATAACAGAGTAGCCTTTCCCGTCTGCAGACTTAGACCCATCGGTGAAGACGGAAATGGAGCGGGAGTGTGAAGAAAAGAGTTCAAGGAAGAGGCGTTTCAGAACTGTAGGAGGGGTAAAAGTCACGTCAGTCAAATTCTTACAAAACTTAGGAAGAGGGACCCTCAACAGGGGCACAGACAGAACGACATGAGGGGAAATATTGGAAACACGAACCAAAAGAGAATCTTGTAGGTGAGACAACCGGACAGAAAGAGGTAAGTGGTGAAAGGAACCAGGGGCCCACAGGAGAGGTAAAGGTCAAAGTACGACATAAGCGAGAGTGAGGGTGTTGTAAGGACCGTGCAAGGTAGCGAAGACAGTACCAATCTCGGCGATCATGTAGAGACAGGACGCCAGTTTCAATATACAGGATTAGGGTAGGATTCGAACGAAAGGCATTAGAGCTGAGGCGCAACCCAGCATGGTGTAGAACTTCCAGACGGCGAAGACGACGAGTAAGCAGGGAAACCATAATTAAGTTTAGACAGAACGAGAGAGGACGGTAAAGGAAGGAGCGTGTCCCTATTAGCTCCCCAAGAAGTATGGGACAAGACCTTAAGTAAATTAAGAGCCTTAGAGCAGTCAACTCGGAGGTAAGAGATATGGGGTGACCAAGACAAACGAGTGTCAAAGATTAATCCTAAAATCTTAGCAGAATCTTTGTACACAAAGGGGGTGACCATAAAGTGACAATGGGGGCGAAGAACAACCTGCTTCCGAGTGATAGTCATTGCACAAGTTTTAGTTGTAGAGAACTTGAAGCCATGACAGATGGCCCAAGACAATACGGCATTCATTGCAAGTTAAAGAAAAGGCAAGTCATCATCTCGACATCAGAGGATAAGATTATTAACATCGAGCACTGAAAAGATGCCAGAGGGAAGGGAGGACAGAAGGCCATTGAGGGCAACCAGAAAAAGAGTAGTGTTCAGAACACTACCTTGGGGCACACCTTCGTATTGCCGAAAAAGATGCAGAAAGAGCGGTACCAAGCCTCACTCCAAAGAAAAGACTAGAGAGGAAGCTGTGGAGGAAGAGAGGAATATTATAATGAAAGGCCAAAAGAACGAAGTTGGGACAGAATATGGTATCTCCAGGTGGTGTCGGATGCTTTTTCCAGGCCCAGAAGGACAGCAACAACGGAGGTCTTCGCAGCAAAAGCAGTACGAATATAGACCTCCAAGTTCACCAGGACATCAGTTGTGCTGCAGCACTTGCAAAAACCAAATTGAGAAGGAGAGAGGTGGTAACGGTGTTCTAAGAACCACATCAGACGGACACTGACAACACGTTCAAAGAGTTTACAGACGCAACTCGTAAGGGCAATGGGGCACAAGTCTTTAGGGAATGTCCCTAGAGACCCCGGTTTCCAAATAGGAAGAACAACCGCCTCGAGCCAGTCCTCAGGGACTGACGACGACTCCCAGATATGGTTATACAGATTCAGTAAATACTGAAACGAGCCTCCCTCATGTCCTCCGTCATGTCCCTCCAGTAAATACTGGAGGGACATGACTAAGCATCTCATAATGAATGTGATCTGAGCCCACTGCCGTAAAACTGCAGAGGGCCAGGGCAGACTGAAGTTCAGAGAGAGAGAAGGGATCGTTATTGGGAAGCCGGAGATGAGTGCAAAAATCTAAGGGATGAAATTCAAGAACGGGCTTACGAATAAGGAAAGCTTGAGTAAGATGAGAACCGGAGCGAACAGTCGAAAACTGGGAACCAAGTTCAGTTGTGACAGTCACTTGATCCGCCACAATAGTACCACGGAGGTGAAGAACTGGCAAGACATCTGGAACAAACTTACCAGCTATCTCCTGGATTATCTTCCAGATCTGCGGCAGGAGTATCGGAAATAATGATGGAAACATAAGATTTCCAACTCTCACGTTTAACTGTACGGATGGTCCTTCAGGCCACCACACTCGCCTTCCGAAACAAAATAAAGGAATCAGCCGTTTGTGGCGTCGGTGTTTCTTCCAGGCTGCACGCTTACAGCGGACAGCCTGAGCACAGGGTCAGCATTCCACCAGGAAACACACTTGCATGCCTCGGGAGGTAGAGCGAGGAATAGAGCAGAGGACAGCATCTAATATGGTGTCACGAAAAAAGAGGGCGGCTTGAGGGAAAGGTAGCGCAGAGAGGTCGGAAAATTAGCATGGAGAGTGGACAGGTTCCAGTCATCCTTGGCAAACCCCCACCTAGGGAAGGAGGAGGAGTTGTTGTTAAAGATTCGCTACCTGGAACAAAGCTCCAAATAGCACGAGCTATGGTGAGCCCGTAGTGCCTTCTTTTAGGGGGAACGAGAGGGGAGGGTGAGAAGAGAAATGTTGTGTACCCAGCATACAGTCACAATTAGAGGATAGGACACCTGACAAGACGACCCCCCCCCCCCAAGGATTCATCATGAGTATACGCCCTGCAATTGCCACCTTAAGAACCGTCAGTCTGTCAGGATCGGGGTCAGCATCGAAGGCGAGGATTGACAAGAAAGCGTCCCCTTGCTCGAAACGTCGGGTACCACAGTTCTACAGGTGATAGAGTGTGCCTCCCCAAACACCCAGGCGTCAAAACAGATGTCCGAATGAATAATCAAGAATGGCAAAAAGTCGGTAGGAAACTACTATTAGAAAGGAGAAGAGGGGGAGGGGGATTAGAAAAATGAAGCAAAAGAAAGAGGAAAAGACTTCCAGCACAATTTGTGAAGACAGCAGCAGGAGCATAAGGCTACACAAGGACAGAGGACTGACCCATGGAGCATCACACTCCAGCAGTCACCCACCAAGCCGCCCTCACGACAACAATGGGCTGGAAAAATGGGGGGGCAGACGAGTAAGCAGGACAGTTATAATCGAGTTTAGACAGCACGAGAGAGGAATGTAAAAAGAGGAGCGTATGCCTATCAGCTCTCAAGGTCTTGTCACATACTTCCTGAAGATAAAGGCCTTATAGAGCATTCAACTTGGAGGTAAAAAATATGGGGCGACAAGACAAACTACTGTCAAAGATTAACCCCAGAAGTTTAGCAGAATTCTTATACAAAAGAGGATTATCATAAAGCAACAGAGGGGGTCGATGAACGACTTGCTTCTGGGTAAAGGTAATATCACAAGTTTTAGCCGTAGAGAACTTGAAGCCATGATTGGGATGACACAGAGGACACGGAGTTGAGGAAAGGCGAGTCATCACCTTGACAGTAGGGGGTAAGATCATCAACATAAAGGTGGAGAAAATGTCAATGGGAAGGGAGGAAAGAAGACCAATGACGACATCCAGGAAAATAGTAGGGCTCAGAACTACCCTGGGGGACACCTTTGTATTGCCTAAAGGAGGCAGAGAGAGAGCAGAACCAAGCCAGGAACGAAAGGAACGACGAGAGACGAAGAGAGAGAGAGAATATCACGAAGACCAAAAGAACGAGGTTAGGACAATATGTTATCTCCAGATGGTGTCATACGCCTTTTCAAGGTAAAAAAGAACAGCAATTACTGAGGTCTTCGCAACAAAGGTAGTACGAGTATTGACCTCCAAGTTCACCAAGACATCAGTCGAGTTGCTACACTTGCGAAAGCCAAATTAAGAAGAAGTGGTGGTGATAGCATGCCAAGAACCACATCAGACGGACATTAACCATACGTTCAAAGAGTTTGTAGACAACTCGTGAGAGCAATGGGGCGGAAGTCTTGAAGGGATGACCCTAGAGAACCAGGTTTACGAATAGAAAAAACAACTGCCTCAAACCAGTCCTCAGGGACTGACGACTCCCAGACACGGTTATAAATGAACTAACCCACAAGGGCCGTGATGAGGGTTCGAACCTACGTCCGGGATGATTCCAGACGCGCCTCAGTCGACTGCGCCACGACATGGTCAAACGAATTGGGCGGTTGCAGGTTGCAACAAGTAGGTTGTAATTCTTTTGTCCATGTTGTGGCGCAGTCTACTAAGGCACGTCTGGGATCATCTCGGACGTAGGTTTAAACCCACATCACGGCCCTTGTGGATTTGTTCATTTGATGTATGACGCTATAGTGACTTCTGTGTATATGGATATAAATATTCTGTCAATACTGAAACGTGCACTGAGGGAGATGGCAAAGCATCTCACAATATCATCTGAGCCGCTGCCATAGAAGCGCAGAGGGCCAGGGTAGACTGGAGTTCTGAGAGAAAGGATCGTTATAAGGAAGCTGAAGATCGGTGCGAAAATGTAAGGGACAAGATTCAAGATGGGGCTTACGAGTAAGAAAATAAGAAAGAAGATGAGAACCGGACCTAACAGTCAGAAAGTGCGAACTCAGTTCGGTCGTGACCGACACCGACGGGATCCGCCACAATAGGACCACGGAGGTGATGGACTGGTGAGACTTTTGGAATAAACTTATTTGTTATCTTCTGGATTTTGTTCCAGATCAGGAGCAGCGGGGTGCCAGACATAATGATAGGATCGAAAGATCTCCAACTCTCATGCACAGCTGTACGGATGGCCCTACGGGCCACTGCACTCGCCTTCCAAAACAAAATAAAAGAATTAGGCGTCCGTCGGCGACGGAGTTTCTTCCAGGCTGCACGCTTACAGTGGACAGCGAATTAGTGAACGCACTTCTGTGCGCCCCTGGAGGTAGAACGAGGAACAGAGCAGAGGGCTCTACTCTGTTCAGAAAAACTCTCATGAAACAGGAGGAGGGATCGGGGGAGAGGCAGATCAGAAGGTCGGAGAGAGTAGCACGTAAGATGAAGAGGTTCCAGGCAGCCTTGGGAAATTGCCACCTAGGGAAGGCGAGAAGAGGGTGAAAAGAGAAGAAAGTGACAAGAATGGGAAATGGTTACTTATTTAGATCATGAAGAACCCGTCAGGTGAAATCCAAATAAAGAGAAGGTGAGCAGAGAGAAAGATCAAGACAGGAAAGGGTGCGAGTGTGGGATTCAACATGAGTGGGTTCTCCAGAATTCAAAAGAACATAGAAGAGAGGACAAATAGTTCAAGAAGGCGGCCCTGGGCGTTCATCAGAGCATCTCCCCAGAGGGTATGCTGACAGTTAAAATCACCCAAAAGGAGCACAGTCTCCAGTAATGAGTCCACCAGGTGTTTAAGATCAGGAAAAGAAAGCAGGACATTTGAGGGGAGATAAATGGAACAGACTGTATACCATTTACTCGCAAAGATACGGGCCGAAAACACTGAATGGGCGACGGAAAAAAAGGGGGACGAAGTGAATATCAGTATGCGTCCACAGAGCAGTCGAGTTATGGGCCCCAGCAAAAGCTGGAGGGGGGGGGGGGGGAGGGGAGAAAGAAATAACCAGGGAAGCGACCAGGACGAGCGTCAGGCATCGGTGCCTGAAGACAAACACAAGGCGGTGAAAACTGTGTGATCAGAGGTTGGAGTTCATGGAAGTTGGCATAAAACACGAATATTCCATTGAAGAACAGTTGAAGAACAGACAGACAAAAAAGAGAACATACAGAGATAACAAGGGAGAAACGAAGGCAAAGAAGAACACAGTAGATTAAGTAAAATCAGGACCAGGACCAGTGAAATTTGGGTGATGGGGCAAAGCTAGCAAAGATAACCTGAGACAAGGGAGCGGGAGGACAGACCAGAGTCTGGAGCGGGAGGAGGCATCAGAGAGGGACGGTCAAGGGAATCAGGGGACAGGAAGGACAAACAGGAGAGGGCGCCGGATCAAGGGCAGTATTTTAGAAAGGATCAAGGACCAAGGGAACCTCCACAGCTGGGACAGGTGACTCTGCCACTGAAATTGGAGGGGAAGCAGGAATAGTGTCGAAGTCGGAAGGTGAGGAATTTATTGAAGCCTTCTTACCCGCCGGGGAGGAAGAGGGAGAGGAGCCAGGCTTACACTTCTGATGTAGAGAGAGGCGAACCATCAGCAACATACTGGGCGACCGCCTCAACAGATTCAACAGGAGAAGAACGGGAACGGTCAACATGAAGAACGCTGGGAGGAGGATGGACACTGGCCCGAACAGACAGGTGGTGAGGAGAGCCAAGAGACAGAGGGGGAGGACTGAGAAGGAGAGGGGCGAGAAGGGAATGATGGTATATGAGACAAGGAAGACAGGGAAGGAAAAAAAAGAAACACCGGACTGAGAACCAGGAGAAGGACCCTCTAGCCCAAAATGCACAGGAGCAGGTGAGGTGGTGGTGAAGGTGTCTGGGTCCAAGGCCTGGAAACGGTTTTGAAACTGAGAAAGCAGGAGAGGGCGAGAAGAAGGGGAACACAACATCTGGAGCGAAAGAACTTTTGTAACAACACCAGCAAGGGTTCAGGGATGGCAAATCCGGCCTCACAGGATTAATTTAGTTCTATGACCAGGCAACAAAAATCAGGCAAGAAAGAGGGGGCTGGGCAGGCTGTATATTTTTGGATTGCCAGAAGTACTTTGACACAGTACCACTTAAGAGACTAGTGCACAAGGTGGAGATGCAGGCAGGAGTGAAATGGAAGGTACTTCCTTGGATAGGGGAGTACCTAAGAAACAGAAGACAGCGAGTCACGGTGAGGGGCGAGGTTTCGGAGTAGCGAGGCGTCACCAGTGGAGTCACACAGGGATTAGTCCTCGGACCAATACTGTTTTTGATATATGTCAATGATCTACAAAAAATAGTCTCGTTCCTCTCAATGTTTGCTGAAGAATAAAAAATCATGAGGATTAAGACAGAGGAAGATAGCATAAGTGCTACAAGATGACCTAAACAAGCTGAAGGAATGGTCCAACAAATGGCTACATAAGTTGAACCCAAGTAAATGTAAGGTAATGAAACTAGAGGGAGGAAATTGGGAGGCCAGACACTGGATACCGAATAGGAGATGAAGTTCTTCATGAAACGGAAAGAGAGAAAGATCTAGGAGTTGATATCACACCAAACCTGTCCCCTGAATCCCACATCAAAAGAATAGCATCAGCGGCGTACGCGAGGCTGGCTAACGTCAGAACTGCCTTCAGAAACCTGTGTAAGGAATCATTCAGAATCTTGTATACCACATATGTAAGACCAATCCTGGAGTATGCGGCCCCAGCATGCAGCCCGTACCTTGTCAAGCACAAGACGAAGCTGGAAAAAGGTCAGAGGTATACCACTAGACTAGTCCCAGAACTAAGAGGCATGAGTTACGAGAAAAGGCTGAGTGAACTGCACCTCATGTCTCTGGAAGACGGAGGAGCTCGGGTAGACATGATCACCACATACAAAATTCTCAGGGTAGAATTGTGTACCCTTGGTACACAAGGGTAGACATGGATGGATTATTTATCACGGGTGTTACACACACAAGGGGACACAGGTGGAAGATGAGTACCCAAATGAGCCCCAGAGACGTTAGAAAGAACTTTTTCCGAGTCAGAGTAGTTAGTAAAACTGAAATTAAAATAAGTTTATTGATGTAAAATACACACAAAGGGATGAGGTAGCTCAAGCTATTCTCACCCCGTTCAGTACATCGTGTTAATACATACATAGACACACATCACAAACAATAAACGTATTACCAAACATTCTCAGAGATAAACATATGCATTTCCTCCTTCACAAGTAGTATGGTATCAGACGTACGTTAGTAAATGGAATGCACTAGGAAGTGATGTGGTGGAGAGTGACTCCATACACAGTTTCAAATGTATATATGAGAGATCGAGAAGCTCAGGAATCTAGACACCAGTTGATTTTTGAGATATATACAAGAGTTGTTACATTCTTGTACAGCCACTAGTACGCGTAGCGTTTCGGGCAGGTCCCTGGAATACGATCCCATGCCGCGAAGAATCGTTTTTTCATCCAAGTACACATTTTACTGTTGCGTTAAACAGAGGCTACAGTTAAGGAATTGCGCCCAGTAAATCCTCCCCGGCCAGGATACGAACCCATGACATAGCGCTCGCGGAACGCCAGGCGAGTGTCTTAACACTACACCACGGAGACTGTCAAGTTGAGACTGTCAACTATCGATTGACAGTTGAGAGGCGGGACCAAAGAGCCGAGGCTAACCCCCCACAAGCAAAACTAGGTGAGTACACACACAAACACACACACACGCTATTAGGGGGGGGGGCCTGGTAGCCAAATGGTTAGCACGCAGGACTTGTAATTCTGTGGCGCGGGTTCTATTCCCACACTAGGCAGAAACAAATGGGCAAAGTATTTTCACCCTGAATGCCCCTGTTACCTAGCAATAAATAGGTACCTTGGAGTTAGTCAGCTGGCACGGGCTGCTTCCTTGTGTGTGTGTGTGTGTGTGTGTGGGTGTGTGTGTGTGTGAGTGTGTGTGTGTGTGTGTACTCACCTATTTGTGCTTGCAGGATCGAGCATTGACTCTTGGATCCCGCCTTTCCAGCTATCGGTTGTTTACAGCAATGACTCCTGTCCCATTTCCCTATCATACCTAGTTTTAAAATTATGAATAGTATTTGCTTCCACAACCTGTTCCCCAAGTGCATTCCATTTTTCCACTACTCTCACGCTAAAAGAAAACTTCCTAACATCTCTGTGACTCATCTGAGTTTCCAGTTTTCACCCATGTCCCCTCGTTCTGTTATTATTACGTGTGAACATTTCACCTATTTCCACTTTGTCAATTCCCCTGAGTATTTTATATGTCCCTATCATATCTCCTCTCTCCCTTCTTTTCTCTAGTGTCGTAAGGTTCAGTTCCTTCAGACGCTCTTCATATCCCATCCCTCGTATCTCTGGGACAAGCCTCATCGCAAACTTCTGAAGCTTCTCCAGTTTCTTTATGTGTTTCTTCAGGTGGGGGCTCCATGATGGCGCGGCATACTCTAAGATGGGTCTCACGTAGGCAGTGTAAAGCGCCCTAAAACCTCCTCATTTAGGTTTCTGAATGAAGTTCTAATTTTCGCCAGTGTAGAGTACGCTGCTGTCGTTATCCTATTTATATGTGCCTCAGGAGATAGATTAGGTGTTACGTCCACCCCCAGGTCTCTTTCACGCGTCGTTACAGGTAGGCTGTTCCCCTTCATTGTGTACTGTCCCTTTGGTCTCCTGTCACCTGATCCCATTTCCATAACTTTACATTTACTGGTGTTAAACTCCAGGAGCCATTTCCCTGACCATCTCTACAACCTGTTTAAGTCCTCTTGGAGGATCGTACAATCCTCGTCTGTCACAACTCTTCTCATTAATTTTGCGTCATCCGTGTGTGTGTGTGTGTGTGTGTGTGTGTGTGTGTGTGTGTGTGGTGTGGGGGGGGAGGGATGGAGGGAAAGAGAGGAGAGAGAGAGAGAGAAAGAAAATAAGTTAGTTAACAGTTGATTGACAGATGGAAGGCGGGCCGAAAGAGCAAAGCTCAACCCCCGCAAACACAAGTAGGTGAAAACAACTAGGTGAAACATGCGCGCGCACGTGCAAACACACAGTAGAACGGATCTGGATTACTAATTATGGGGGACTTCAACCACTGGAACATAGATTGAGAGAACTAAGACCCACATGGAGGACCAGACACGGAGAGCCAAGCTGCTGGACGTGGCAACAAGAAACTTTCTAAGCCAGCACATCAAGGGACCATGTAACACCACTATAATGGAACACAACTATAATGGAACACAACTATAATGGAACACCACTATAATGGATACTAAACTAATAATGTAAACACTACTTATCCTGAGTAACACTTCCCCATCGGTTGCACTTGGTAACACTTATGAGCTGACATATGATGGTTACACCGGAACTAAAAGATACACTGCCAACAAGGAAATGCTAACACAGGATTAAATATGCTGCCACCATCTGCCTTTGACCATTGAGACTATATCAAGCAACGAGGCAAGAAACATTGCTTGACTTGGAGAGTACTTTCTATGACTGTCATTAATTATGGGATGGTTGTCAGCCACTATATCCAAAAGGCTAAGAGGATTCAACAATTGACACAGACGGGAAATTTAACATGAGTTTATTGAGATACCAAATTATGTTAATCACCACTTATAAATCCTACTCTAACACTGGCAAAAAGTTAAGAAATTTGGACATGGAACAAAACCTCAGAGATCACACACATTACCTTAAGACCTCTGTCTCTCCCTGGCTGAGATGTTCTTCACAGACCCGCTCTCGATCCCGGTGTACCGCACTCTGTTCTTAAATCTCTACAGGACCAATATATATATACCACAAAAGGGGGAGGGGAGATTTACTGTTGCTACCTAGATCAGAAATGCTAGGGGGGTCGGGCCACACGTGCACAAACACTTAAACAATATTTCAATAAGCTTGTTTGACATTCACCATACACTCTTCAAGAGAGGAGTTATTAATTACGTGTGTGACTGACCTCTGACCTGGCCAAAAGGGGGAGATCCAAGGATGTTTACACATAAGAATCTGGAGTCTAATTCCCTTGCAATGTTTGACAAGAGTATCATGAAATATTACATACTTGAAACTATGCTGACTAAGACTAACCCAGGAATTTTTTTAATCAACATACAAGATAATCCGGAGGTCATCTGGGCTGACCTCTTGGAGAAGGCTTCCCTGAGTGTGAACTCTAAGGGGGTGGGGGAGGTCATGGGTGTTACAGCTCCCTTTCCCCGGAGTTAAGCCAAAATCGGGTGTAGGATAATTAAGCCCAATTTTGTCTTATCCTAACTCATCCAAAATATCTTTTTGCCAGTGTTAGAGTAGGATTTATAAGTGGTGATTGACATAATTGTGGTCTCAATAAACTCATGTTAAATTTCCCGTCTGTGTCAATTGTTGAATCCTCTTAGCCTTTTGGATATAGTGGCTGGCAACCATCCCATAATTAATGACAGTCATAGAAAGTACTCTCCAAGTCAAGCAATGTTTCTTGCCTCGTTGCTTGATATAGTCTCAATGGTCAAAGGCAGATGGTGGCAGCGTATTTAATCCTGTGTTAGCATTTCCTTGTTGGCAGTGTACCTTTTAGTTCCGGTGTAACCATCATATGTCAGCTCATAACAGTGTTACCAAGTGCAACCGATGGGGAAGTGTTACTCAGGATAAGTAGTGTTTACATTATTAGTTTAGTATCCATTATAGTGGTGTTCCATTATAGTGGTGTTACATTAGAGTGGTGTTACAACCAACAAGAATGAGAGAGGAAGATGAACCAGCCTTGCTTGATCTGATATTTGCCCTAAATGAGTGGAATATAAGGGAAATTAAGTTGGAAGCAGCCTTGAGAATGAGTGATCACAGTGTATTGATCTTTGAGTACTTGGTAGAGCTAGGAATTCTCTCCCCCCAAAAAGAACTGGGAAACAAAGAGATGGTGTATCGAAAAGGGAATTATGAGATGAGAAGTTTCCTAGGGGATATATAATGGGACTCAGAACTCTCAACTAAGTCCATACAAGACATGATGGACTATGTCACCCAAAAGTGTCAGGAGGCAGTAAACAGGTTTACCCCGACCCAAAAGGAAAAATTCGAGAAGCAAAAGAAGAATCCGTGGTTTAATAGGGCATGTATGGCAGCAAAGGAGCTGAACAAAAGGCGCGGAGGAACTTCCGAAGTAGCAGAACACCAGAAAGCAGAGAGAGATAACAGAGGACCAGGAATGACTATGTTAGTGTGAGAAGAGAAGCAGAGAAAAAGTATGAAAATGATACAGCAAATAAAGCCAAGACCGAACCAAAGCTACTCCACAGTCACATCAGGAGGGAATCAACAGTGCAAGAACCGGTGATGAAACTTAGAACGGGTGAGGACAGGTATACAGAGAATGACAGAGGTGTGTGAAGAACTCAGAGGCTCCAGGAGGTCTTCACAACAGAATGAGGTGAGGTCACTGCGCTAGGAGAGGTGGCAGTAAACCAGGTAGCCTTGGAAGGGTTCGAAATTACAAGAGATGAAGTCATGAGACACCTGTTGGATCTGGACGTGAGTAAGGCTGTTGGTCCAGACGGAATCTCACCATGAGTATTGAAAGAGTGTGCAGGAGCACTTTGCTTGCCACTCTCCATAGTGTATATTAGGTAACTGGAGACGGGAGACCTACCAGAAATATGGAAGACGGCTAATGTAGTCCCAATTTACAAAAAAGGTGACAGACAAGAGGCACTGAACTACAGGCCAGTGTCCTTATCTTGTATACAGTGCAAAGTGATGGAGAAGATTGTGAGAAAAAACCTAGTAACACATCTGGAGAGAAGGAACTTCGTGACAATCAACATAGGTTCAAGGAGAGGAAATTTTGCCTCATTGGCGTAATAGAATTCTACAATCAGATGACAAAGAGAAGGCTGGAAGGACTGCATTTTCTTGGACTGCCGGAAAGTCTTTGACACAATGGGGAGCTCTGCTCTCTCCTCTGTGGGCGGAGTAATGATGAGCTCCACTCTCGTCTCTGTGGGCGGAGTAATGATGAGCTCCACTCTCGTCTCTGTGGGCGGAGTAATGATGAGCTCCACTCTCGTCTCTGTGGGCGGAGTAATGATGAGCTCCTAGCTCTGTGGGGCGGTAAATGCGAGGAGTGGAAAGTACGAGTGGAGGCTATTTTCATTTTTTCAACAGCACCCTTCTGGCATACTTTGTTTACCTTCGGTTGCCCTGACTGCACACTTCTGGCATACTTTGTTTACCTTCGGTTGTTTACCTTCGGTTGCCCTGACTGCACACTTCTGGCATACTTTGTTTACCTTCGGTTGCCCTGACTGCACACTTCTGGCGTACATTATTTTTTCATCAGCCGTACGGATTGCTCCCTTCTGGCACAATGTTCTCACTGGTATTTACCAATGTCTGAAAATACCCTCATTAATACCAATATTAATACCCGTTTATCCACTTATGCCCTTCAGTTATGTCACCCATCTGGAGATGATATGCAGAAGACCCTATTAATACCCCATTGTATACCCATTCATTCTCTTCGCCTAACTATAGAATAAAATATTTGTTCCAATTCTTTTTAGAAGAAATCAATTAAATTGTGAGAGATTGTTAGTACCCTCAGCTAAAGATTATATATCTCGGCCTGATATTTATAGTGTATAGCCAAAGATGGCTTACTGAGCAAAGGTATGAATGAAACAGCCTACCTCTCATACATACTGAACACAGGAGACAACACAGTGTCAACTGATAAGTATCTCACTCGTTTAGTATAAATAGATCAATATCTCCCAGTCACGGTCGCGAAGATCATGACAATACCTTATTGAAATCGCCAAACAACCTGACAACAAACATATATTTTAAAATATACAATTATCGTAACGGCCTGTATCACTTTTCAGTCATTTTATTGTATCTTCCCTTACTGCTAATCCCTTACACATCTCATTAACACTCAAAACATTATCCCAACCATTATCCATATCTATGACATTTTTATAAAATATATACACCACGTGACCACGGTTAGCCAATCGCCAGCCGGCTGGCGTCGCCCACAAAATGGCGGATTTGCAGGCAGGGGCGCCATTTTGTTTGTACCAGGGGCGTGACTTCTCCCCTTACCTAAAAACTTATAAACCCAAATTTCTCCCCCAATTAGGTGACCAATCTGGTCGCCTCATATATCAAGAGACTTCCTGCACCTCAGGGAATCAGCAGGGTCAGCAGATATGACTCTTAAAGCCGGATTTGGAGAGAAATAGGAGGGGGGCTCCATAACATACCCCTCCTTAAAGTAAGTCATATCGAATGAGCAGCACTGGAGAGGGCAACCTATGCTCTTGCTCCCTTTATTCTTGAAGTGTCATTCCTCCAGTTGGTGACGTGGCTCGTACCATCTCGCCAGTCATTTGCATTCTTATACTTCCACCTTGCACAGGACCGGGTGGAGTGGGTGTTCCCAGAACACCTATAAGGGATCCTCCTCCCATGTCTACGAGTACGCTCCAACAACTAAAACATTCGTTCCACTGTTCTTGACCATCTCTATTCCTCCACGAGATTATTTTCCCTGTATACGTCTTGTTCGGTTCGTGGTTGGGCTTATCCACCTCATTGTGGCTCACCTCGCCACGGTGGTTCTTCTTGTTCCTACCACTATACATCCGGCTGGCGTAGAGTGCACTGCGTGGTGGCTCTTCCACTCTGCCCCTCACCACCGTTCGCTCATCCACTGAGCTTACCTTACTCACAATTTTATGTGGAGGGAGTGCGGCCTGCAGCACCTTCACCGCTCCAGGCGCTTGTACAGCTGCACATCGTCACTCCACCACATGCATCATTAGGCTTAGTCGCAGGTCCTCGTCGGGGGTTCTCTACGACCTCCGACGACCTCTCTGCATTCTCGCCCTCGTTGTCATAACGTCGACAGGAACGACCATTTGTGCGGTCGACTTTTTCACCACTACTACTATACCGAGTCGACCGGCACCTCACCCGGCATGATTGTACCACTACCTGATACATAGGCACTCCTGGCCCAATTGGGTTGTATCCTGCTTCCACCGAGGTCGTTACCCAGCACCATTTGTACATGCTCCAAGGGTAACCTAGGGGGCTACAGCTACGATAGCCTTCTCGACTCCATAGTCGGCAATCAGCTGTCCCTCGAGAAGTGGTAACCTGTACTCCTCCCCACACTCCGTATTCTCACCACTCCCACAGGTAACTCCATAAAGTCGTTGGGAAGAATACTCCTGACTACCATACTTAAGTCAGCACCCGTATCACGAAGCATTGCAACCTCCACTGGGTCTGACTTCCCAAACTTCACGGTGCCCCGGAAACCGAAGGGGTTTTCACCCAACTTCATCTTCCAACCATTCATATTGGGTCCACAATAATATGGGGAATGAACAAATACTCTCTCCTCTTCTAACATCAGTCCCTTATTCTTCTGGTGCTCGTCACACACTCACGGGCATAATGTCCTTTTACACTTCAGTTGTAGCTTCGGCCGCCTTCCCTAGGTGACCCATCGCCAGTCACCCTGGCAATGCCAACAGCAGACATACCCTCCGTCCTCTTTGGACTCCCCGTCGTCAGTTCCCGGGCAGCACCTCCCACTCCCGAGCTAGGTCCACTGCTTTCAGCTTCGGGCTTCCTCCCCGCGTCCCTCGAGATCTGGAACCGGTTCACCTCGCTGGGTAAAATATTTTTGGGAGAGTCCCTGCCCGTCCTCGCTCCTCCTGAAGTTCCCTCCAAACCTTATGTAAGGCGAGTGTCTAGGCGGTCCTTCCCTCTGGAGCTGTAGTGCCTCCTCCAACATATCGGCTCCGCTGCAGCTGCAGCCTTGAGGTCCTTTATTCCTGCCTCCTTCACTCTGACCTTGAGTTCTGGATGGAGCATCGACAAACTCTTCCATCACGATCAACTGTTTCAGCTCCTCTATCGTCTCTACCTCTTCGGCCTTCTGCCACCGCTGCAACTGTCACTCCATGTCCCAGGCGGTCTAAGCATACGACCTTTCCGATGCCCTTGTGCACTCACGGAAAATTCTTGTTGACCTCCGGTTAGTTAGTCTATCCGAGTGGAGCACCGCTTTCTTGTGTCGTAGCTGGCGCATTCCTTGATGTCCAACATGTTATAAGCCTCTCTGGCTTCACCAGTCAACCTACTCTGCACCAACGCAGCCCAATCTTCCTCTGGCCAGTCCTTCAATATTGCTATCCTCTCAAAATGGTCGAAAAAAGCTTCGGCCTCCAAAGGTTCAAAGGTGGGAAGATCGCACTCCTGTGCCTTGAGGTCGTCCCGATGTGCAGGCATCAAGACTAGCCCTCGTTCAACGCGCCTTAGCTCGACCACCCTGTACTCTTCTATCTCGTCTCGCCGCATTTCTCTCTCTTTCCTGTCGCTACAGCTGTGCCTCCCTCTCCTCTCGTCGTAGCTGGGCTTCTCTCTCTCTCCCGTTCTTCTCGCTGCAACTGCACTTCTTTCTCTCGTTCTTCTCGCTGCAACTGCGCTTCTTTCTCTTCTCGTTGCAGCTGCGCTTCAAGTTGCATCTTCATTATTTCCAGTTCCTCCTACTGCAGCTGGACTCTCCACTGCTTCCCCATTCATTATGAGTTATTCCCACACTGGCAGGGGTTTGGGACGGCCCTGCCTCAGTGGGCTCTTATGCCTTGAGGTGCGCCATAATCTCCAGCCGGCGCTCTGCAACCTTGGACGTCCTCAGGCGAATGCCAAAATGGTTGGCTACTAGTTGGAGCTGTGCCTTGGTACACTCTAGCACGCTCTCGTCCCTAATCTCAACGAATTTCTTCACCTTGACGTTCTTAATCTCTACGTCACTGAACATACACGACAACACCCACTAGTTTCACAGTTTCAGTCCTTGCTCTGTCTGGGGCAACACTATCACCGAGTTCACTGATATTCTGGCAACACTATTTCTCTTAACGGACCCTGGCAACACTGACTCGATAAATGTGTCCTGGAAAAACTGTATCTCTATGAACGTATCCTGGCAAGGTCGCCAGTTTCGTTATGTGGGGTGGAGTGGGCATAGCTATGCTAGCAAGGGGGCTGCTAGGGGTTCAGAAAAAAGAATAGTCAGTCTCTCTGACTCACGTAACTCGCCAGAGTCATTTGGTTTCAAATGTGAGAACCACGCAATGCCCACCACCGCAGGTCTATGCTCCCATCACCTGGGTGCCACTGATCCACCCTGGGAGCCCTTCAGTCAACCACGGGGAAACTGCTACCTGCAGTTCCGACCTTGCCCCACGGAGGAGTGAAGGAAGACTCGGGCTTATCTTCAACATCACTTCCTCCGAGTCTTGCCTGCCATAACAAAAGGATTGCAGGTCTCTCTTCCACACCTGCATTTCTATACTGTCTAACAAGGTCGCCAGCTGGGTTAATATCTCTGTGCCCCAGCAATGCAGTTCAGTGGGTATGCACTATGTTGCCTGATAACAAAGTGTTGCTGCACTTACAGCATTGAAACAGGACTGCCAGCCTAGGATACGCTTCTATAAATGTCTGTGTTGCTCTAGCACCATCAGCCACTTGGGAATTTTCATATAAAATTTTACTGTTCACTAGGTGGGGCTACAATATCACTCGTGTATGCTCGTAGAGGTAATATGGGGGCACACTTAAACACTTCAGTAAAAATGTATGACATTTACTAACGAAAAGCTACATGAACACATATATATTATTAATAATGGCACATGAATGGATATATAAATATAGAATAAATAGTCTGGAGATCGCGACCAACTCGCCTCTCAACCTCCGGCAACTCCGTCAGCTGGGCAGATTTAAATGGGTGTCTCTCACCCTCTCAAGTGGGGGGCCACTTCTTCAGTGTCGACGTAGGGTACCATCATCCATGTTAAGGTCACTATGGATCAGTAACCATGGTTCTTGATGAATGAACCTCGTTTATAGTATTCGACTGCAAGTCGGTAGTACGCTTTCAAGAATTGGCTAAATAGTGCAGTAAGAGAAAGGGGGGATGAAGAATACACAGTTCCCTTCACCAATATATTTACACATGTACCTTTAATATATAATAAATAGATTATTACTACACTTATTTACAGTGATGTCTATCACACAGGACACCAAAAGTGCTCACATGCAGTGTTCGCCAACCCAGTGTTTCCACCGCCCAGTACCTCATCCACTCGTACTGGAAAACACTGGCGAGTTCACCTTTTACGTGGGCCAGCCCACCAACACAGTATCACGAGGTACTTATACCCCACTATCACTCTCCAGCCACTCGCTGGCAGAGAACTTCAGCCACACGCTGCTCGGGGTCACTAACAACTGTATACAGGGGTAGCTAACCCCTGGTAGAAGCTTCTAGCAACCGGCTAGCAGCACTTCACCAAGAGCACCTCACTGTCGTCCATTACTCTCCTAAGCCAATCCTGGAGTACGCCAATCTCCGCTAACACTGCGTACGTCAGCAGCTAACACACTGCTCAGATCGGGGGCGGCTTACTTATTCTTCTTGCAGGACCAAGCCGAGAGCACGTGGACTGCCCAAGGTTAACTGCCTTCCTCCTGAACCAGAGGTTATCCACAACGACCTCTCTTGCTAAGCAGGGGAGGAAACAGAAGCCATCGATTGTTGCCACGCCACCACCAATATAAGGCATTGTCCACGTAGCATCCAATATCAGGGAAACTGAGGTGCCTGAGATGGCACTGAAATCGCCAGTCCATCGAAGGTGATGATACTGTAACAATCCAAGAACCAGATGTTAAGCTCACTGGGCAGGACTTCTGTGACTTGTTTGATGACTAAGCAGAAAAGGAGAGGAGCAAGGCGGTTAACACTATTGGATGCCTTCTCGCAAGTCAGTTTCATATTCGCCAAAAAGTAGCTTCAGATCCATACTGTAGCATGAATGTACGAAAGGGTAGAGGGGAAGGGAAATGACGAATTGCACGGAGTACAGAATCCCTCCGCACCAAATTAAAAGCAACAAAAGCTCGAAGTGCATGAGCTGCCACCTCGCATCCTTGTGGAAGGCCAAACCCGAGTTGTTTTGGCTTGACCATGTTTGCCACTGCCTCGCTAACTGTTCTCGCAGCAGCCTTTGCGACGAGACGCCAGAGAGAATTATCCACAGTTATTGGGCTGATCCCTCTATTATTTTTCTTTAGAGCACAGAGAGATGGTCCAAAAGAGATAGGTGGTATGGTCTCTGGCATGTTGCAAGCTAGACATGTGTTGGTGAATCTGGTTAGTTCCACCAGGAGGTCCTGTGCAAAGTCGCCCAGTGCAAGGTTGAGCATTTGTTTAATGTGGTTGGGTTTTAGTTCTGTGAACCCACCTGCCGATCCTTGTGGGAAGGACAAGGCTGCTGTATGGACCACAGATTTGGCCACACAGAGAGGTTCTTCTCCAGTAGCCCCACCTTATAGAATGTTGTCCACACGTGGAGCCCTGGGTGGGTATTTCTCCCTTAGGGCTTGAGCAGTTGCAGCATCTCTGTCAGCAAATGAGTCCTCACTGGTGATGACTCTTATCGCGCCAATAGTCTTTCCTTCTATTTTCTTGGTGACTGATGCGTTAATTTTTTTATGTCCGAGTTTTGAGATATATATTTATATTTATATATATATATTTATATTTATATATATTATATGTCACGTATTGCTCTCCTTGGCCTGGTGTTACGTAGGTTAGAGTTAAACAGCAGGGGATCGTGCTACTGACCCTGTAACCCCACATGTCTTCGCTCCCTCTACCGAGTACCATTCACCACACCCCGGGAGCTCTCCAAATCATGCCTCAAGTCCGGTCACCTACCGGACCTTGGACCCAAGGAGGAGAGGAGAAGGCCCAGTGCACACTGCTTGAGCTCGATCCTGCAATGTGAAACTCCCACACCAGGCCTGCCAACCTACACATGGAAAGCTTTGCCAGACCTCCGGCCGTAACCTAAGTTCTCCCCTCCGTTTCCTGGTCGCCAGCTGGGTAATACTCTCTCTGCCCCAGCAACGCCTTTATTTCAAATACGCCACCATGATGCCAGATTGATTGATTGATGAAGATTAAGCCACCCTAAAGGTGGCACGGGCATGAATAGCCCGTAAGTGGTGGCCCTTTTGAGCCATTACCAGTATCAAGAGGTGATACTGGAGATGTGTGGAGGTGCGCCTGCACCCTGCGTGACGGGAGATGTCTCCCGTGATGCCAGCCAAGGGTGGATTTGTTTATATATTACCAGTAATAGTGTGGTGCAAACTAATATAACTTATTCACAATGCTCAATGAGATGGAGGAGACACACAAAAGCAAAAATAAAATAATAAAGTTTACTTAAAAGCAAACAACAAACACATGAGATATATATATATTTGCATGGATATTAATGGAAATAATAATGATGACAGCAGCGCTCCTCTGGTGGCCGTCGGCAACCCGCATCAGCTGGTCGAGTTAAAGGGATCTCTGGCCCCATACTGGGGGGGGGGGGGGACTCCGTCAGCGTAGATCCACAGTCCTTCCGGCTCCGCCACTCGCTGTCTTCGCCACGCAGCAGATAACATACACATGCTATCCTACAGCCTAATCTACTCCTATGATATCTAGAAACACTAGCAAATATCTTCGTATAACACTAGGTCTATCTTGCCCAATACCAAGGGAAAATGGGCGAGAATAATGATCTACCTTAACATGCCCTGCCCTCAGACGGCTGGACTCCGATGGTCGCCAGGTTCCTCGGTCCCTCACCTAGTTCCTCGGCGTTCCAGATGAGTTACCAGTCCATAGGCGCCATGAAGATATGCGTCATCTCCGTGGTCACTTGCGTAGGTGCAGTTCCTGGTCGCTGACTCGTCCAGTTGTCACTGCTCACGGTGTGTCCCTCAACTGCCCCTTCACCAAGACCAAATACTCATGGATCCGGATGCGTCTTCTCCCTTCTGAGTTCCCAGTGGGAGTGATCCAATCACAGCAGCTCTGAACACCTCCAAGTTTCACTGACGGCGAGCCACTCATTACTCCTGCCATAGCCACTCTCTCGACTCTTCAAAGACTATCAGCTCACAGTCCTCGGCATCCTTACGCCGCTGGAACTCTGCTTCCTCGCACTTCCCTGAAGTGTTGTAGTCTTCTGTAGTCACTTAAGATATCAGGTTGTATTACTCCAGTGAATAAGGCTCCAGGACCTCCGAACTCGAGAGCTCAACCAGCGCACGTCCGCCCTCAATGGAGCGCCACAAATTTTTGAGCCTTAGCACATCCACAAGCTCTGAGCCAGGCCTCCAGGTGACATCACGGCCTCCAGGGGCGGGCTCTCGTTGGCCACTCATGTCATGTGACCACAGCCAGCCAATCGCCAGCCTGCTGGCGTCTTCACGGTTTTGGCGCACTTTTGCCCAGGCTGTCGCTATTTTTGTATACTTGTAAGGCGTAACCCCCTTACAAGCCAAAACTAAAATAACAGTTTGATATTCGAAACGTACTTTTGCTAGCTGTCACCTATGTCAAACTGATCCCTGCAACTCAGGGAATCTGCAGGGTGGGAAGATATGACTATTCTCGCTGGTTAAGGGAAGATATAGGAGAGGGCACTGTAATATATAAATATATAAACTGAAAACAATACTTCCATAAAGAGCATCAACAGGAAGTATAGGCCAATAGGCCCTTTGCAGTTACTTCCATTCTTCCCTTTCACTTATCCAATTTATACCCATTGAACTGTGTTCTGTCTTGTGTTGGTCAAAAGTTTGTTCACCTCATCCAAAACTGTTTCAACATTTCACCTCACCCAAATGCGAGTATATAAGACAAGCTGTTTAGCGTTAGAATTAGTAAAACTTGTTTTCAGGTTACAAGTTGTGTGTGTGTAAACTAAAGTCTTTGAAAATGTAATACGTTACGAAACACGTTCAAGCGTCACGTCAGACTAGAAATAAAAATTTATTTTGGAGATTTGAATTTTCAATTACCATCGACAGTAAAAAGAATCATAAGAAATTGAGAAAATTCGTGTTAGAATTATTATTCTTACTTTTTCGGTCATATTTAACAAATGTTTACAAGACAGACTGCTACCAAAATATACTAATATATATATATATTATATATATAGGGGGGTATCACCTCTGGTGCAATTATAGGGACCCACAGCCTCAGAGAAAAGAACACAGAGCATTCAGGGAAAAACTTGCCATTTAACTCTGAATACGTAAGAGTGTTCACTTCTACCACCCCCCTTTTTCTATGGTGTACACTTTATTATGCAAGGTTATACAGTTACATATCTGATTTTATACAAAAAATGAACATTAAGAGGACACAAAAAAAAGTTCGCTTCCTAGAGGCTGTAGATTTCCTCGAACTCCTCCAATGCCGGGCAGGAACCGAGGATGCAGCGGGCATTCCCCCTCTGGATCGCGACACTGAGGCGCTGAAAGAGAAAACTTGCTGCTCTAGGGTCTCTTGTGGTGTCAATGAGCTTGGAACCAATATCCTTAAAAAACCTTCTTGCACTCTCTCCCCATGGGCCTAGGGTCTCAGACCCTATTGGAACGAAGTTGTACCGATGATCTAATTGCCTGTACTTGGCTGACTTGTCTCTTTCTCTGCGTGTCGCCGCGGCTCCTGCTGTGCCGGCAGAGAGGTTGATGTATATGGTTGCCAGGGTGGATACACAAGTATAGTCCCATGCCAACTGTCACCCTTCCACGGTCGCAGTGTGATTCCGTCTGGTCGGCCGGCAAAGCTAGCAGAGTCATGGTTCAGTAGGTTGCGGGGTCTCTCTGTTCTATTTTATTATATATATATATATATATATATATATATATATATATATATATATATATATATATGTATATATTATATATATATATATATATATATATATATATATATATATATATATATATATATATATGTCGTACCTAGTAGCCAGAACGCACTTCTCAGCCTACTATGCAAGGCCCGATTTGCCTAATAAGCCAAGTTTTCATGAATTAATTATTTTTCGACTACCTAACCTACCTAACCTAACCTAACTTTTTCGGCTACCTAACCAAACCTAACCTATAAAGATAGGTTAGGTTAGGTTAGGTAGGGTTGGTTAGGTTCGGTCATATATCTACGTTAATTTTAACTCCAATAAAAAAAAAATTACCTCATACATAATGAAATGGGTAGCTTTATCATTTCATAAGAAAAAAATTAGAACAAATATATTAATTCAGGAAAACTTGGCTTATTAGGCAAATCGGACCTTGCATAGTAGGCCAAAAGTGAGTTCTGGCTACTAGGTACGACATATATATATATATATATATATATATATATATATATATATATATATATATATATATATATAATGTCGTACCTAGTAGCCAGAACTCACTTTTTTGGCCTACTATGCAAGGCCCGATTTGCCTAATAAGCCAAGTTTTCATGAATTAATATATTTTTTCGACTACCTAACCTAACCTAACTTTTTTCGGCTACCTAACCTAACCTATAAAGATAGGTTAGGTTCAGTAGGGTTGGTTGGTTCAGTCATATATCTTCGTTAATTTTAACTCCAATAAAAAAAACCCTGACCTCATACATAATGAAATGGGTAGCTTTATCAGGTTCCCAAGACAAAAAATTGAGAAAATAAATAATTTAGGAAAACTTGGCTTATCAGGCAAATCGGGCCATGCATAGTAGGCTGAGAAGTGCGTTCTGGCTACTAGGTGCGACATTATATATATATATATATATATATATATATATATTATATATATATATATATATATATATATGTCGTACCTAGTAGCCAGAACTCACTTCTGAGCCTACTATGCAAGGCCCGATTTGCCTAATAAGCCAAGTTTTCATGAATTAATTGCTTTTCGACTACCTAACCTACCTAACCTAACCTAACCTAACTTTTTCGGCTACCTAACCTAACCTAACCTATAAAGATAGGTTAGGTTAGGTTAGGTAGGGTTGGTTAGGTTCGGTCATATATCTACGTTAATTTTAACTCCAATAAAAAAAATACCTCTTACATAATGAAATGGGTTGCTTTATCATTTCATAAGAAAAAAATTAGAGAAAATATATTAATTCATGAAAACTTGGCTTATTAGGCAAATCGGGCCTTGCATTGTAGGCTGAAAAGTGAGTTCTGGCTACTAGGTACGACATATATATATATATATATATATAATCAGGCAAATATATATATATATTGTGACAGTAATCTCTTTCAAGAGAGATTTAGCCTGCTCCTTCCTACATCGCGTTACTTCTATACTTCTGCAACATCATGATACCTCATTCAAGAATAGTATATAAGTGGAATAACAGGGGGTACACTACCCTACTCTCACTCTCCTCACCCCCCTCCCTCACTGTCGGCGCACCACCTCGTCGATCACCAAACTACCACTTCAAACCAACACTCTCCCCATTAGTGAATCAGCGACTTCACGCGACTCCAGCGCCATCTGCATCGTCTATATATAGTCTCGCATGAGCAGTTGGCCTCAGAATATTCTCGTGCTCCCGAGCTGACGCTTCTACCTAAGCATACGTCCTGTATATTAGTAGAGGTTTCAGCCAGCTCACTAGTCTCAGCACCTCTAACTAATTTTTGTCTTGCTTATTGTAGAGTAACTTAATCATTATTTTATTTTATATTGTGTTTTGTCTTTGTACATATTTTGATCCACACTGTACATAGCCAAGGGATTATCTTTATTTTGTTGATATTTGTTTAAAGTAAATTAAAGTTCATTATTTATAAGATTTGTTTTGCGTGTTTTTCCCTTTCACTTTACCACAGGAGACAACCGCCAAGCAGTCAATATTTCGTTTCTCTTTTTTTTAATGTGATTGGCATTTACACCAGCCATAGAGAAGACTGCCTTAATACCTACATTTCTCGTCACATTAAATAATATATATTTTATTATATATTTTATTATATATATATATATATATATATATATATATATATATATGAAATATACACCTCAGTTCTGGAATAGCAAGTGAGAGTAGGTAGCTTACGCGGCCTTGTCCTTGTGCACAAAGGCGCACGTGTACGTCCAATGGGGGTGTTACTCTAGCAGTGCATGACGTCACAGGCAGGATCCAATGAGGGCTTAGATTAAACTAGTAATTAGCACCAAGATGTCATAATGGCAGTGTCGTGTCTAACGTTACAGGCAGTGCAATGACGCCTTGTAAAAATCTCATTTTTTTGCTTATTGTATCCTTGCTAACATATTCATTAACCCTACCTCGCCTAACCTATCCATCCTAACCTAACCATCCTAACCAATCCATCCTAACCTAACCATCCTAACCAATCCATCCTAACCTAACCATCTTAACCTAACCATCCTAACCAATCCATCCTAACCTAACCATCCTAACCTAACACGCCTGCACGAACACGCCTGCACGAACACGCCTACGCCAACACGCCTACGCCAACACGCCTACGCCAACACGCCTACGCCAACACGCCTACGCCAACACGCCTACGCCAACACGCCTACGCCAACACGCCTATGCCAACACGAACACACCTACACACACACACGAACACACACACAGGATACAGAATAGGAGATGAAGTCCTTCATGAAACGGACAGAGAGAAAGATCTAGGAGTTGATATCACACCAAACCTGTCTCCTGAAGCCCACATCATGAGAATAACGTCTTCGGCATATGCGAGGCTGGCTAACATCAGAACAGCCTTCAGGAACCTGTGTAAGGAATCATTCAGAACCTTGTATACCACATATGTAAGACCAATCCTGGAGTATGCGGCCCCAGCATGGAGCCCGTACCTAGTTAAGCACAAGACGAAGCTGGAAAAAGTCCAAAGGTATGCTACTAGACTAGTCCCAGAACTAAGAGGCATGAGTTATGAGGAAAGGCTGCGGGAAATGCACATAACGACACTGGAAGACAGAAGAGTAAGGGGGGACATGATCACAACCTACAAAATCCTCAGGGGAATCGACCGGGTAAACAAGGATGAACTATTCAACACTGGTGGGACGCGAACAAGGGGACACAGGTGGGACGCGAACAAGGGGACACAGGTGGAAGCTGAGTACCCAAATGAGCCACAGAGACGTTAGAAAGAACTTTTTCAGTGTCAGAGTAGTTAGTAAATGGAATGCACTAGGAAGTGATGTGGTGGAGGCTGACTCCATACACAGTTTCATATGTAGATATGATAAAGCCCAATAGGCTCAGGAATCTGTACACCAGTTGATTGACGGTTGAGAGGCGGGACCAAAGAGCCAGAGCTCAACCCCCGCAAGCACAATTAGGTGAGTACACACACACACGAACACACCTACACACACACACACACACACACACGAACACACCTACACACACACACACACACACGAACACACCTACACGAACACACACACATAAGAACGGCCTTTAGAAACTTGTGTAAGGAATCTTTCAGAACGTTATATACCACATATGTCAGACCAATCCTGGAGTATGCGGCACCAGCATGGAGTCCATATCTAGTCAAGCATAAGACTAAAATGGAAAAGGTTCAAAGGTTTGCCACCAGACTAGTACCCAAGCTGAGAGGTATGAGCTACGAGGAGAGACTACGGGAATTAAACCTCACTTCGTTGGAAGACAGAAGACTTAGGGGGGACATGATCACCACATTCAAGATCCTCAAGGGAATCGACAGGGTTGATAAAGACAGGCTGTTTAACACAAGGGGCACACGCACTAGGGGACACAGGTGGAAACTGAGTGCCCAAATGAGCCACAGAGATATTAGAAAGAACTTTTTTAGTGTCAGAGTGGTTGCCAAATGGAATGCATTAGGAAGTGATGTGGTGGAGGCTGACTCCATACACAGTTTCAAGTGTAGATATGATAGAGCCCAATAGGCTCAGGAACCTGTACACCTGTTGATTGACAGTTGAGAGGCGGGACCAAAGAGCCAGAGCTCAACCCCCGGAAGCACAACTAGGTGAGTACACACACAAACACTCTTTGGGTGACATAACTGAAGGGCATAAGTGGATAAACATATTAAAATTATTACGTCCTCGCAGCCGAGCGGTCAGCGCTCCGGGATCGCAGCTCTAAAGACCCGGGTTCGATTCCCGATCGAAGCACAAATGGGCAGAGTTTATTTCACGTGATGCGTTTGTTCACCTAGTAGTAAATAGGTACCTGGGAGTTAGATAGCTGCTACGGGCTGCTTCCTGGGGATGTGTGTGTGTTTATGAGAGAGAAATATATCTAGTAGATACGATAGAGGAAAAATAGGTCGGGAGTCAGTACATTAGACAACCAACGGTTAGAAAGGCGGGGTCCAGGGGCTAATAGCACCATCCAGCAGGCACAAATAGTAAATACACTCCCCAGGTTAGGTTAGGATGGTTAAGTTGGGGAGCCGGTGGCCGAGCGGACAGCACGCAAGGCACATGATCCTGTGGTCCCGGGTTCGATCCCGGTCGCCGGAGAGAAACGATGGGAAGAGTTTCTTTCACCCTATGTCCCTGTTATCTAGCAGTAAATAGGTACCTGGGAGTTAGTCAGTTGTCACGGGCTGCTTCCTGGTGTGTGCGTGCGTGTGCGTGTGGAAAAAAAGTAGTAGTAGAAAGCGTTGATTGACAGTTGAGAGGCTGGCCGAAAGAGTAGAGCTCAACCCCCGCAAGCACAACTAGGTGAACACACACACACACATGCGCACAATTTAATTGGTTTCTACTAAAAAGAATTGGAACAAATATGTTATTCTATAGTTAGGCGAAGAGAATGAATGGGTATACAATGGGGTATTAATAGGGTCTTCTGCATATCATCTCCAGATGGGTGACATAACTGAAGGGCATAAGTGGATAAACGGGTATTAATATTGGTATTAATGATGGTATTTTCACTCATTGGTAAATACCAGTGAGAACATTGTGCTCTTTCCGTTGCTTCTCATGTATAGGCGTCCTGCAGTT
Organism: Procambarus clarkii; assembly: GCF_020424385.1. Taxonomy (NCBI): domain Eukaryota; kingdom Metazoa; phylum Arthropoda; class Malacostraca; order Decapoda; family Cambaridae; genus Procambarus; species Procambarus clarkii. The sequence continues at coordinate 825,904 of NC_059617.1, forward strand.
TACTTTACAGTGGTCGTTAATGATTGATTCAACATTGGGTGTACATAGGAAATTCTGTATGGTCCCGCTAAAAGGTCTTGTGCAATTGTATTCTTATATATAATATGCAATCTTTCAACAAGAAATAATCTTAGAAAATGGGATTTATTATTAAATTATTGAAAATGGGATTAAATATATCATAGAAAACGTATTATTTAGGAAGATGAAGACAGGCTGGGTGTTGATGTCATAGAACATTAGGGATGGCTGTACCAGTGAGCGTCGCCGACCCAAGTAAAATTAGGGATGACAGAAGGGAGCCGTTTAATGTCCTTAATCTCCCTACAGAAAATATTGCACGCCAGTAGTAATTATCAAAAGAAGGCGCCAAACCGGGAAGGCTATGTAGCACCATCAAATGTGCGGAATAATCAGAGGGTGATAAATATCACCAAGGATGCCAATACGAGAACAAAAACGCACAAGGCGAACGATATCAAAAGTATCCGAGTCACCAAGAATTCTATTGAGGGACAAGTGACCGCGAGGGGCGGTCGGAAAGCAAGACACACGCTCGTCCTGGAAGTCAGGACATAAAAGAAGGACATGCACGGCCGTAAGAGGGACAATGCAATTAGGGCAGTAAGGAGCAGGACGGCGCTCCATCAAGTGACCATGGGTTAAGCGAGTATGGCCAATACGCAACCTCGCCAGAGCTGTTTCCCATCGCCAGTTACGGTAGTAAGGGGACGGCCACGAGGAAACACAACATTTAAGAGTATGTAGTTTGTTACCAGTAACAGAAGACCAACAAGCCTGCCAACGGGTAAGGCTGGAGGAATGGATAACCGGGTAAAAGTTGGAATATGGAATACCTTCACGAAAGATGGGACAAAAGCGGACAGCTTCCTTGGCGGCAGCATCCGCAGACTCATTTAAAGACACACCAATATGGCTGGGAACCCAACAAAACTCAATCGACTTAAATTTACTGTGAACAAGAAACAGCCAATGCTGGATCTCGACAACTACTGGATGAACCGGATTAAAGGACCCGAGAGCCATGAGGGCACTACGAGAGTCAACAACAACTACAAAGGAAGACTGACAACGAGAAAGCAGGAGACGAAGAGCATAGAGAATAGCATAAAGTTCCGCTGTAAAGATGCTAGTCTCCGGAGGTAAGCGACACATATAAGTGTGATCAGGAAAAACAACAGAGTAGCCAACACCGTCCACAGACTTAGACCCATCAATGAAGACAGAAACGGAGCGAGAGTGAGAAGGAAAAGGAAAAGGCGTTTTAGAACCGTAGGAGGGGTAAAAGCTTTAGAGATGCGGGTCAAGGACGTACAAAACTGCGGAAGGGGGACTCTCCATGGGGGCAAAGAAGGAACAACACGAGGAGAAACATTAGAAACACGAACGAAAAGAGAATCCTGTAAGCGAGATAACCGGACAGAAAGAGGGAGGTGGTGAAGAGGAACAGGAACCGCAGGAGGGGTAAAAGTTAAAGCACGACAGAGGCGAGAGGAAGGATGTTGTAAGGACCGCGCAAGATAGTGAAGACAGTAGCGATCACGGAGGTCCTAGAGAGACAGGAAGCCAGTGTCAACATACTAGCTAAGGACGGGAGTTGAACAAAAGGCACCAGAACTGAGGCGCAACCCAGTATGGTGCAAAGCATCAAGACGGCGAAGAGTAGAAGGAGAAGCAGACGAGTAGGCAGGGCAACCATAATTGAGCTTAGACAGGACGAGAGAGGAATGTAAAGCAAGGAGTGCGCGCCTATCTGCCCCCCAAGAAGTATGGGGCAAGACCCGAAGGAGGGTAAGGGCCTTAGAGCACTCAACACGGAGGTAAGAGATATGGGGAGACCAAGACAAACGAGTGTCAAGGAATAACCCCAAAAGCTTTGCGGATTCTTTGTACTCAAGGGGATGACCATAAAGTGACAAAGAGGGACGAAGATCAACCCGTTTCCGAGTAAAAGTCATGGCACAAGTCTTAGTAGTAGAGAACTTGAAGCCATGATCGGTGGCCCAAGACGACACGGCATCAATCGCAAGTTAAAGGCGGCGTTGAAGGAGAGGCAAATCACCCTGACAGCAAAGGGTAAGATCATCGACATAGAGAGCGGAGAAGAGAGGAAAGAAGACCATTGAGGGCAACCAGAAAAAGAGAAGTGCTCAGAACACTACCCTGGGGCACACCTTCGTATTTCTTTAAAGAGGCAGAGAGAGCGGTATCATGCCGCACCCGGAAGGAACGACGAGAGAGGAAGCTGCGGAGAAAGAGTCAGATGACCACGAAGGCCAAAAGAATGAAGCTGGGATAAAATATATCGCCAAGTGGTGTCGTAAGCCTTTTCCAGGTCAAAAAGGACGGCAACAACGGAGGTCTTCGCAGTAAAAGCAGTACGAATATAGACCTCCAAGTTCACCAGGACATCTGTCGTGCTGCGGCACTTGCAGAAACCAAATTTAGAAGGGGAGAGGAGGTGATGGTGTTCCAGGAACCACATCAGACGAACGTTAACCATACGTTCAAAGAGTTTGCAGACACAACTTCTGAGGGCAATAGGGCGAAAGTCCTTAGGGGATGTTCCCAGAGACCCCGGTTTGCGAACAGGGAGGACGACGGCATCGAGCCAGTCCTCAGGGACTGACGACGACTCCCAGATCCGATTATACAGACTCAGTAAATACTGAGACGTGCACGGAGGGATATGGCGAAGCATCTCATAATGAATACCATCGGAGCCCGCAGCCGTAGAACCGCAGAGGGCCAGGGCAGAACAAAATTCAGAGAGAGAAGGGATCGTTGTAGGAAAGTCGAAGACGAGTGCAGAAATCTAAAGGACGAGACTCAAAGACAGGTTTACAAAGAACGAAAGATTGGGGAAGATGAAGACCAGAGCTAACAGTAGAAAAGTGGGAACCCAGTTCGGTAGCAACCTGCAACGGGTCTGCCACAAGAGTACCATGGAGGTGAAGGACCGGTGAAACATCGGGAACGAACTTACCCGCTATCTTGCAGATACACTTCCAGATCTGTGGCAGGGGAGTTTCGGACGTAATTGTTGAGACATAAGATGCCGAACATTCACGTTTAGTCGTACGGATGACCCTACGGGCCACCGCACTCGCTTTCCGAATGAAAAGAAAAGAATCGGCCCTCTGCCAATGGCGGTGCCTTTTCCAGGCTGCACGCTTACAGCGGACAGCCCAAGCACAGTCTGCATTCCACCAGGGAACGCACTTCCGTGGAGCCTGAGAGGAAGAGCAAGGAATAGAGTGGAGGGTAGCGTCGAAGACAGTGTCATGAAAAAGGAGGAGAGCGCGATGGAGAGGTTGAAGGGAGAGGTCAGAAAGAGCAGCACTGAGGGTAAATAGGTTCCAATCCTCTTTAGCAAACTGCCACCTAGGGAAGGAGAGGGAAGGGCGAAAAGAGAAAAAGGAAACAAATATGGGGAAATGGTCACTGCCATGGAGGTCATCAAGAACCTGCCATGTGGAATCTAATTAAAGAGAAGAAGAGCAAAGAGAAAGATCAAGGCAGGAAAGGGTGCGACTCCGAGAGTCCAAATGAGTGGGCTCACCAGAATTCAGAAGAGACAGGGAAGAAGAGAGGATAAACGGCTCAAGAAGGCGACCTCGGGTATTCGTCAGAACATCACCCCAAAGAGTATGATGACAATTGAAATCACCCAGCAGGAGCACAGGCTCCGGCAAGAAGTCCAGGCGGTGTTTCAGATCAGGAAGAGAAAGCGGGACACTCGGGGGAGATAAATGGAACAAACTGTGTACCATTTCCCCACAAAGATACGAGCAGCAGAACAATGGAGAGGCGAAGGAAAAAGAAAGGGGACAAATTGAACATCAGAGCGAATCAAGAGAGCAGAAGAATTAGAAGCCCCAGCAACGGCTGGGGGGGAGAGAAAGGAATACCCACGGAAACGACAGGACGAGCACCAAGCATCGGCTCCTGGAGACAGACACAAAGGGGCGAAAACCGCGAAATCAGAAGTTGGAGTTCGAGGAAATTGGCATAATAACCTCGAACGTTCCATTGAAGAATAGAGAACGACGAGAAGAGAAAGGACAACAACAGAGAACAAGGAAGAAACAAAGGCGAAAGAGCAACATAGCACGTTAAAGAATAACCGGGTCGGGATCAGGGCCAGCAAAGTCAGGGTTAGGGGCCATGGGTAAACTGAGCAAAGACGGAGAGAAGGAAGCGAGAGAACAGACCAGAGGTGGGTGGGTGGGGTCCGAAGGAGGAGGAGTAGGAAGAGGAGGAGACAACGGAGAGGAGCAGTCAAGGACAGCAGCAGGAAGAGGGAAAGTAGAAAGAGGGGAGCGCACCTCAGCAAGAGCAGCGACCGTGAGGGAAGCAGGGTCCAAAGAAACCTCCATTGCAGGAACAGGGGGCGCAACCACTGAAATGGGAGGGGAAGTAGCAATAGAGCCAGTAGTAGGGGCCGAGGAAGAAAGCGAAGCCTTCTTACCCACCGGGGAGGAGGAAGGAGAGGAGCCAGGCTTACGCTTCTGACTTAAAGCGACCGGTGCCCCAGCAACTACGTACCAGGAAACGGACTCTAGCGTCTCAACAGGAGAAGCTGAACGAGAGCACACACGACGGCCGTTAGGAGAGCGATGGACATCAGCCTGCACCGACAGGCGGTGGGGAGAGTCAATAGATGGAGGAGAAGGATGGGAAGGAGGATCGGAGGGAGACGAGGAAGAAGACACAGGAGACATGACAGACCTGGTAGAAAGAAGGGGAACCCCAGACAGAGGACCAGGAGGGGGACCCTTCGGGACAGAACTCAAAGGAACAGAGGAGGGGGCAGTGGGCGCATCAGGGTCCAAGGCCTGGAAATGGTTGTGAGTCTGAGGAAGGTGGGAAGGACGAGGAGATGAAGAGCACAACATGCGAACATAAGAGACGTTAGTATAAGGCGGGAGCTGGCGATCCTGGCCCCTTGCCTCAGGAAAAGATAAACGCTCCCAGTGCTTCAAGTTGAGGATGGCTGCCTCAAGCTTGTAATGGATACACGCACGGGAGAAGGTAAGATGGGCCTCACCGCAGTTGAGGCAACGAGCCTGGGGATAAGTGCACTCCAACTTAGAGTGACCTTCACCCCCACACAAAGAACAGAGAGACAGTCCCAGAGCAGCAGAGGGCACCATGCCCAAACCTCCAGCACTTGTTACAAAGCCGAGGAGAAGAAATATACTCCTGGACAGAGCACCTGGCACCAGCAAGAATGACAGAGGATGGAAGGGTCCTACGATCAAAGGTGATCTTCACAACCCGAAGGGGTTGACGGCGACGACCACGAGGGGGACGAGTAAACGCGTCTACCTGGAGGACAGAATGGCCTTGGGCATCAAGGATATGCCGAATGTCATCGTGGCAGTCCTGCAAATTCTGAACACCAGTCTCAAAATGGGGCGGGAGGAGAATAGTGCCAACACTGGCATTCAACCGAGCGTTCTTTGAGACCCGAACAGAGATCTCGCCAAGGCAGGATAAGGCCGCCAAGTGGGAAGCTGCATCCTGAGGAGCAGCAGCAACGACACATGTACCGAGACGAGTGGGGTTGAAGGCAACAGACGCATCCACGGAATCAACAAGATGTCGCTGGAGGGAGAAATCGTCAGGAGGCGCAGAATCAAGAGGAAGGAGATCAAACTATTTGGCTCATGAAGCAGGACCAAACAAGACCCGATACGCATCAGTACGGGAAGGAATCGAGCGAGTGTGACCGTGGTGCGGACGGCGTTGAGAACCCCCAGAAAGAGAGATGGGACAAAAGGCGCAGTAGTTACAACGAGAGACTTAGCTGCACCAGGGGACGAAGTGGTCACCACTGGGGGCTTGAGGCTCGACCCAACCACAGAGGAGGGAGTGGAGCTGGAGAAGAAGTCAGGAGAGTCAAAGGAGGAGCAAGGTCGGGGCCCAACGCAGCGGAGGCTACAGAGCCCGGTCTTCCAAGACAGGCCAACTTAGGGGCTTGGTCGCCCACCCCACGAGCCCGAGAGGGTACAACAAACATTCAATGACATAGGTACGAAGAGTGAGAAATTCATCCACGAATGTTCCCCCAGTCCGTCGAGATTGGGTTCAGCGACGAAAGGGGGATGGACAATAAAAGGTTCTCCTCGCTCGAAACGTCGGGTACTACAGTTGTAAGGGTTCAAGAGTATGCCTCCTCAAGCACCCGGGCGTCAAAATAGAAGAAGTCCAAAGGAATAACCAAAACAAGCAAAAGGTCGGCAGGAAACAACAAGCAGATAGGAGAAGAGGGGGGAGAAAAATGAAACAAAGAAAAAAAAAAGCGATCTGGCACAATTAGAGAAGACAGCAGCAGGAGTGCAAGGCCACAAAAGGACAGAGGACTGTCCCACGGAGCATCACACTCAGGCAGTCATCCACTAAGCCCCCTCACGGCGCCAACGGGCCGGATAGGGAGGGGGTTGCACGCCAGAAGTGTGCAGTTGGCGCATCCAACAAAAAACAAATATGCTAGAAGGGCCCTGCTAATAAAAATGAAAAGAGTATCTGATCAACCAGGCTATGAGTTATAGATCAGGCTGCAAGCAGCCACATTCAACAGTCTGGTTGACCAGTCCAGCAACGAGGAGACCTGGTCAAAGACTGGGCCGCAGGGATGCTAAGTGCCGGAATAATCGCATGGTAACTACAAGGTAAGGTAGCACCCTCCTGTCGTACTTTCCACTAATAATGT